>CM040394.1:43957500-44084495 GCA_022702515.1 Ilyophis sp. 1 JC-2022
GGAGAGAAAACAGTCTGGTGAGACAGCACCCACACACACAGACAAACACACACACACACGCACGCACATGCACATACACACACGTACATACACACACACACACACATACGCACCCTACTGCGGGCCTTTATCCTCTTGTAGACGTAGTCAGGGAAGGGCTTCCGGGAAACGTAGCGGCCAGAGCCCTCGGTGGTGTGAAGGTTTCCCTCCTCCAGAACGATCTTACCCTGACTGATCACCACCAGGGGGCCACCACGCACCTCTGTCCCCTCAAAGATGTTATACTCAACAGCCTGAGAGAGAGCGAGAGAGAGATAGAGAAAGAGAAAGAGAGAAAGAATGGCACAAGTGACTATCGTGGCTTTTAGCTGTCTGTTGTAAGCCTGGCGAAAGTACCGAAGATTAGAAGGAAAACAAATGTTTTGGTACCCAACCAGATCTGCTCATGGAAGGGGGTGCTCAGAGTGTGTTTGGCGGGTCCTTGTCAACGCGTAAAGTTGGACATTTCCGAGTTAACCACCAGCAAGTTGCAGTCGAATGGCTGACAAAGTTGTAAATAGGCTACCAGTGGTAAACACGAGGTTACCAGTTGTGACTTATCACTGACCTCACCCTGCTGGTGGACAACTGGTAAACAATTTACCAGGTTAATGGTAAATAAATCCATGCATCTTTCATGTTAATGTACTTTTTGTATGCCGCTAATGTCAAGAAACAAAAGAGTTAATGCCTGGCTTGCATTATTAACGTCTCGCAGCAGGCGATCACATTGGTCCAGCTTCTTGACATCTCAGCGGACATACATATTGTTCACCTGATAAACTTACCACGCGAATGCAAACACTTAGTATATATGACTTGGTCACGTGATATTTTTCAAACTTAACAAGTTGACGAGGATTAGGTGAAGGCAGGCATTCAAAATTGATTTAAACTAGAAATAACCAACTTGCGGTTGTATGCCTCAGCCAACAACAGTTTACATCAATGTCTGTCCAGACTCATAAAATATATGTCGTGAAGACTTTGAAGAAATTTTATTTAAAAGGTATGAAGTGTATTTATTGGCAAAATGGAAGTTTTGATTCCAGTCATTTTTTTATTTGCAAATTAAATTAGGAAACTGTACAGTCATGTACCTGAACACGTTAAAAAACATTATGATGTCACAGTGAAGTTGACCTTTGAACTTTTGGATATAAAATGTCATTACTTCATTCATTTTATCCTATTAGACATTTGTGTAAAATTTTGTCATAATTAGCATAGGAATTATTGAGTTATGGCCAAAAAATGTCTTTTGTGAGGTCACAGTGACCTTGACCTTTGACCACCAAAATCTAATCAGTTCATCCTTGAGTCCAAGTGGACGTTTAGGCCAAATGTGAAAAAATTCCCTCAAGGCGTTCCTGAGATATGACGTTCACGAGAATGGGACGGACGGACAGACAACCCGAAAACATAATGCCTCCAGCCACGGCTGTCGCTAGTGCAGAAGCATAAAAATTGTGAGAGGAGGCATGCGCAAAAAATATGTCACATTTCCGGAAAACTCGCCCACTGAGAATCAGACCTACGTCTAAGGCTACGGTTACACTAGTCACTTTATGCGACTTCTGGAATCGGAATTCCTACATCCGATCACACCAGGTCAGATTGAGTTGCGTCCATACTTGACAGTTCAATGCGACCTCCTGAAATCAGATCGCAGTTCGGATTTAATTCCCTTGCGCAATATTTGAATACTAGCTATACACTTCCTGGAAAATGCCGTTCGGCGTTCTTGAGGTTGTGCTTCTTTTCATTTTGTTCAGATTGTGTAGTCGAGGTAGGGCCTGCACAAGCCATGCATTGATCAGGAGGCAGCAGCGGAGGCGTGCAATTCATGCGAGCATTGCGTTTCTGGGTGCAACAGCTGTTTCGGTGGAGTGGAGGGTATGGGTTCGCGAATGTAGCCAGCACTTTGTGAGCAGCTACAGCCTCGTCTTTACCGCCAGCGTACCACAGAACAGTTCTGTGCAGCGTAGGCTTAGGCTACTCATCTCCGAGCCTACACTGCCTGGCCAAAAAAAAAGTCGCTGTTGCACCCGTCATGCATAGTGCCCACTGTACAAGCCTCTGGAGGCAGTGTTATGATCTGGGGTTGCTTCAATTGGTCAGGTCTAGGCTCAGCAACGTTATGGAGCAATAAAATGAAGTCAGCTGAGTACCTGAATGTACTGAATGACGAGATTATCCCATCGATGGGCATATTCCAGGGCGACAATGCTTCATCTGGCTCAAATTGTGGAAGAGTGGTTCAGGGAGCATGAGGAATCATTTTCACACATGAATTGGCCACCAGAGTCCAGACCTTAACCCCATTGAGAGTCTTTGGGATGTGCTGGAGAACATTTAGTGGCTCGACTCTTCCGTCGTCAATACAAGATCTCGGCCAAACATGAATGCAACTCTGGATGGAAATAAATGTTGTGACGTTGCATAAGGTTGTCGAAACAATGCCGCGCCATAATCAAAGCTAAAGGCGGTCCAAGGAAATATTAGAGTGTGCAACTTTTTTTTGGGCCAGGCAGTGTATATATGGTTGTTTAAAGACGGTGAATGTGTTTTGAGAAGTCTGATTACGTTCAGACTATAAGCAATTCCGATCTCAGTGTGTGCTAGGCCACCTCGCCAAGTGGTTTGGCAGATCCGAACTCGCATAGAAGTCACATTGAAGTGACTAGTGTAACCATAGCCTAAGATGGCACATCCCTGGCATGCCTACGGGTGCTGGAGTAGGCACTGTTCAAACTACAACAAGGTGAGACTTTCTTCAGAATCAGATCTCTCAAGTTCTAACAGTCTGGGCTCCAATACTACAAACATTATAGACACCAGAATTCACAATGGACAGACATATTTTCAACATGTTTTTTTTTAAAGACAAACAGAATCTTATGAGCCATTGACTGCCACAGTTATTTTGGACACTGGCAGGCCTGTTAGTCATTGGCCAAATGAGGGAACATGTTCCTCCTGATAGTATGAGCCCCAGTCAATGGGATTTGAAAGGGTCATTGTTACGCAGTAAAACAAATGAGCATTTAAGGAATAACGATGGCATTGGGCTGAATATGCAGCCTATTTACGCTACTTATATGATGTCATGGTAACTCCCTCTGCCTCAGTGTCTAAAAAAAGCATGAGGTCATTATTAGTCTGGACCTCCCCACATACATATATATTCACAATGATTCAGTTCTTCCCAAGTCTCTGTTGCTGACTAAGCAAGAGTCCGACAGAGGAATGAGCAAGACCATCGCTTCTCCCTCAAACTAAAGACTGGAGTGGAACAGAGGCACACTGTGAATGGAAGACTTAAAAGGGATAGAAGAATTTGATATTGATTTATTTACCCCCAAAATTGTATCTAAGGCTGTAGTGATGCTGTCCTGGTCGCACCGTTGTAGCTATCCTGAATTGGAGCAATGCTAACAATTAGCATTTTGCCACTGGATACACGTTCCCCCGGCTAAAAGTAGCGTAAATAGGCTGCATATTCAGCCCAACGCCATCGTTATTCCTTAAATGCTAATTTGTTTTACTGCGTAACAATAAGGTTTAACAACAGCTTTACAAGTGTCATTGTTGGGAACGAAAATGCACATATGTTTACCGAGTGCACAAGGAAAGTATTTTCGCTCAAATTACTGTATATGATTATGTCGTTTCAGCCTCTGTTTAGATTTATGAACATCCAGTAAGAGAGCCGGTAACTTTTAGTGTTACTCTCGCATCTTCTTCATCATCAGACATTTCTCTAATAAAACAAATGCTAGCTGCTTCTCATTTGTTTACAGGCAGACTAAATGCTAGCATATCTTCCATATCACAATGTGACGCTGGCCACTGTTCTCACGCGGAGTGATACTAAAAGTTACCGGCTCTCTTATCGGATGTTCATAAGGCTGAAACGACATAATCATATACAGTAATTTGAGCAAAAATATCGTTCTTGTGTACTCGGTAAAAATGTGCATTTTCGTTTCCAACAACGACACTTGTAAGGTTGTTGTTACACGTTTTTGGAGTGGATTTAGGCAGTTATTTTTAAAGCAAATTAGCTGGGGGGAAATTATTTCCGATGGCAAGATGCTAATTGTTAGCATTGCTCTAATTCAGGATAGCTACAACGGTGACACCTGGGGTGGATTCCAATTGCTTATTTTATCTGTCCTCTTCTCTTTGGTCCTCGTCTGACCCGGAAATCGATTGAGGTTCACCATCTTTAAGGACATTCCAAACCGCTAAATGCTCCTCGGTGGAGCTAGGAGTGGGGAATGAGGAGGCTCCCGGAGGGTGCTTCAGTGAGGAAACACAAGTGTAGCCTTTGCGGAAGCCTTTTCTCGGAACGCGTGTATATTATCCACCACTCTTCACATCTGCCATGTCGCAGGCACACCCCTACAGAAATGTGTTCCTTCCATTTATTATAAAGCGCTAATCCATAATGACACTCATTCTTTATAACTAACAAAAGCACCGTTTATTCATGAAAGAATAAGCTAAAAAGCATTATAGTTAAGCACCTGAGACCTAAGATGCTGACGCTTGATTGAGCAAGGACGTTCCATTTGCCTAATGCATGTTACCTTGTTTCCTCCATCCTCGCATCTGATCCTTGCATCCTTTTCTCGCGTCCTCCGTTGCAAGCTCCATCGGGTTGGATGGGGAGCGTCGGTACACAGCCATTTTCAGCTCTTTCCACAGATTTTCAATTGGATTCAGGTCTGAACTCTGGCTGGGCCACTCAAGGACATGCACAGACTTTCTCCGAAGCCACTCCTTTGTTCTCTTGGCGGTGTGCTTCGGGTCGTTGTCATGCTGGAAGGTAAACCTTCGCCCCAATCTGAGGTCCAGAGCGCTCTGGAGCAGGTTTTCTTCAAGGATCTCGGTGTACTTAGCTGCATTCATCTTTCCCTCTATCAGGACTAGTCGCCCCGTTCCCGCTGCTGAAAAACATCCCCACATCATGATGCTGCCACCGCCATGCTTCACTGTAGGGATGGTATTAGCCAGGTGATGAGCGGTGCCTGGTTTCCTCCAGACGTGACACTTGGTATTCAGGCCAAAAAGTTCAATTTTGGTTTCATCAGACCAGAGAATCTTGATTCTCATGGTTTGTGAGTCCTCTAGGTGCCTTTTGGCAAACTCCAAGTGGGCTGTGATGTGCCTTTTACTAAGAAGGGGCTTCCATCTGGCCACTCTACCATAAAGGCCTGATTGGTGGAGTGCTGCCTGGATGGTTGATCTTCTGAAAGGTTCTCCCACCTCCACAAGGATACGCTGGAGCTCTGTCAGAGTGACCCTCGGGTTCCTACTCACCTCCCTGGCTAAGGCCCGTCTTACCCGATTGCTCAGTTTGGCCGGGCGGCCAGGTTTAGGAAGATTCTTGGTGGTTCCAAACTTCTTCCATTTACGAATGATGGTGGCCACTGTGCTCTTTGGGACCTGTAAAGCTGCAGAAAGTTTTTCCGTACCCTTCTCCAGATCTATGCCTTGACACAATCCTGTTTCTGAGGTCTGCAGATAATTCCTTTGACCCCATAGCTTGGAGTTTGCTCTGACATGCACTTCTTCTTCTTCTTCTTATTTGTTTTAGGGCGGCCGGCAACCAACAACAGGAGCTTTACCGCCACCTACCGAACTGGAGTATGGACCAGGGACCCAACCCACTCCCAAAACAAACCCGACCAGCTGACTACCCACCAAACCCAAAACAAAACAAAACAACCAACAAAAACAAAATAAAACACCCAACAAAAACAAAATAAAAGACCCAACTACCACCAAGAATACAAACAAAAGAAAAAGAAAGCTCTTAAAGAAGTAAATTAATAAAGAAACAAACAGAAGCCTCTAAACCCTTTCATACAAACCCGTTTCCCTCAAAAACCTAAATAAGTGCCTATAACCCCCATCGCAAGATTGTCTGTCCAAGAACCTCATCTCGAACACCACCCCACTCTCCCTCATTCGTGACACCATCCTCCCCCTCTCCCTCCCATACTTCCCGCACTCCAGCAGCACATGCGCCACCATCTCCTCCGCCTTACAATACCCGCACCGCCCATCTGGATGTTTATTTATTAAACATAAAACCCCATTCAAACCCGCATGCCCCACCCGAAGCCTTGTTATAATTGTCTCCTCACTCCTACACCTCCCCGCCGGCCTGACCCTACCCACTGTCTGCTGCACCCTATACAAGTGCCTACCCCTGCCCTCCCGGTCCCATCCCTCCTGCCACAGCCGTTTCACCGGCTCCTTAATAATAGCATTTGCCTCCGCCCTACCCATCTTCACACCCACCTCAACATCGGCCTTACCATCAGCCATCTCATTGCCCTCCACCCCCACATGCGCCGGCACCCACACAAACCTAATAACCAGCCCCATCCTTTGCAACCTATACCTCTTCATGCCATACAAAACCTCCCCACTACTTGACCTCTCCATCACCGTTGATGGGACCGTGGTGGCTGCCTCCCGCTCTGCAAAGAACCTGGGGGTGGCCCTAGACGACCAGCTGGACTTCAAAGACCACATCAGGGCGACGGCACGGTCCTGCAGGTTCCTCCTGTACAACATCAGGAGGATTCGACCGTACCTGACCACCTACTCCACCCAGCTTCTGGTCCAGACTATGGTCACCTCACGCCTGGACTACTGCAACTCCCTGCTCGCAAGCTTACCAGCCTGCGCCATACTCCCTCTTCAACTGATCCAGAACGCAGCTGCCCGGCTTGTGTTTAACCTCCCAAAATTTTCACGTCACCCCCCTGTTGAGGTCACTCCACTGGCTGCCAGTTGCAGCTAGGATCAGGTTCAAAGTTCTGACCCTGGCCCACACTGCAGCTAATAGGACAGGCCCCGTCTACCTGCAGGACCTGATCCAGACCTATGTTCCTGCTCGACCACTTCGCTCATCTACAGCAGGGCGCCTCGCACTTCCCCCCTCCTTGTCAATGGCGCTCGCTCCTCCCGACCGCGGAGCTTTTCCATCCTAGCTCCCCAGTGGTGGAATGAACTTCCCATTCCCCTACGCTCAAAACCAACCCTGCCTGCTTTCCGTCGTGGCCTGAAAACACACCTTTTCAAGCTCCACCTGGACTAATACTTATCTAGGACCTCATGGTATGTCTTCTTGTTGAACTGTGTACTCAAGTTTATACTATTTAGAATAGAATTGTAGTAGAGCTGATTTACCCAGTTCACTGTGAACTGCATTGTGTTCGTTACTAGGGATAGCTGATACTGTATGGGAAGAATGTGCTTTCTTATCTGTTCTGTAGTTACTTCGATGACCTTTCTATATGCACTTACTGTACGTCGCTTTGGATAAAAGCGTCTGCTAAATGACTGTAATGTAATGTAATGTAATGTATACAAAGCCTGAAGCACCTCCCAAATCAGATCCGGCCTACACCTGGAGCGGAAACACTTCAAACTCTCCAACACAGCACAGTAGTCCAAACAAACTACTACCCTATCAGGTCTCACCTCCTCCACCCACTGCAGTGCTAGAAGAATAGCCACCATTTCACCCATATACACCGACAGCTGATCAGCCACTCTCCTCCCCACCGCCACCCCAAACCTGACATGCACTGAGGGACCTTATATAGGCAGGTGTTGGCAATCCCCAATCATGTCCAATAAATTTAATTTATCACAGGTAAAAAAAATGAACTCAATCTATTGTAGAATATGTCTGTAACGTAATAAAATGTGGAAAAGGTGAAAGGGGTGTGCAGACTTTCCGGCTTGACTGTATGTATTTTTTGTTGATGCTGGTGGCTACGACTGAAGTTCCCTAAAGGGAAAATAAAAGTGACGTGAGGAAAATAAAAGACGCGACGAAAATGTTCTATTCTATTCTATAACTATAGCCTAACATACCAATTTGGGGGTAAGTAAAACAACATAAAATTATTCAAAATGGGTGAACTATCCCTTTAAGGAAAGTAGATTGTGCACACACAGACACACACAAACACACACACACGCACACACACAGACACGCACATGCATGCACATGCACACGCATGCACACACACACACACACACACACACACAGACACACAGACACATACACACACCTATGCAGTGTTTCATGTCTGCTGCCTCTCCAATGAAGAGGATACATCACCCGTATCAAGACATGTGTTTAGATTGCATCGCTCGCATAAATCTCCATGACGACTGCTGGTGAGCCCAATGGAACATCGGCAGTCAGGAGTTTAAGCGAGAGTAAAAAATTATCTGTCAGTGGAACACCACATTTTCAAACCAATGGGAAAATAAATTGTACCTTTTAACCAAGCAGGTTAACCTAGGTAGGGATTGTTCTGTTACCGGCAGAAAAGCCAGGAATGTTTATTTGCTTTTGAGTACTATATGACATGCTTAACCTGTTAATGTGAAAGATCACAAATATCTGATTCAAATGTTCTTTAATGAACAGTCTAATAACAATCACTACTGGTAATTGAAAGCAATTGAGTTCTAGAGCACGGACGTAGACTTTTGAAAAAAAAAAAAAAACATTCCAAAAAACCTACTCTTCAAAGGGTTAATTTAATTGTGTCTATGCTCATTTACCCTGTCACCCCTGTCCCACTGCTCTTCTACCCCAACCCTACACCCTTCACGCATCCCCTACGCTACTGGCTCCGTCTGGCCCCGCCCATCCCCGCCCACCACTTGCTGGGTTGTGGCGCTTGGTGTGATGTCAGCAGGGACCGTGCCAGGAATCGTGGGCCCCATGAAAAGAAAAGAAAAGTTGGGACCCTATTGTCAATGTCATATTTTGATGACGCTCATAATCTTCCACCCTATCAATCAAGACATCCCACCCCTACCCATTGCTCACCAGGTTGTGACATCCCACCCCCACCTGTTGCTCACCAGGTTGTGACATCCCACCCCCACCCCCACCTGTTGCTCACCAGGTTGTGACATCCCACCCCCACCTGTTGCTCACCAGGTTGTGGCTCTTGGCAGAGATGATTTTGGTGACGTCAGGGTCCCACAGCACCAGGTCAGCGTCAGAGCCCACGGCGATGCGCCCCTTGCGGGGGTACAGATTGAAAATCTTGGCGGCGTTGGTGCTGGTGACGGCTACAAACTGGTTCTCATCCATCTTTCCTGTTACCTGTGGGAGAAGGGCAGCAGGGAGAAATCTCAGTGCGTGTGAGTGCATGTGTGTGTTTGTACCTGATGTTTTGTATGTATGTGTGTGTTTGTGTGTGTGTGTGTGTGTACAGGTGCAGCTCAAAAAATTAAAATATCGTGAAAAAGTTCAATATTTTTTGTCACTCATTTCAGAAAGTGAAACTCATATATTATATAGATTCATTACACATAGAGTGAAATATTTCAAGCCTTTATTTCTTGTAATTTTGATGATTATGGCTTACAGCTAATGAAAACCCAAATTCAGTGTCTCAGAAAATTTGAATATTGTGAAAGTTAAATATTGGAAACTCATGGTGTCACACTCTAATCAGCTAATTAACTCAAAACACCTGCAAAGGTTTCCTGAGCCTTTAAATGGTCTCTCAGTCTGGTTCAGTAGGCTACACAATCATGAGGAAGACTGCTGACTTGACAGATGTCCAGAAGACAGTCATTGACACCCTCCACAAGGAGGGTAAGCCACAAAAGGTCATTGCTAAAGAAGCTGGTTGTTCACAGAGTGCTGTGTCCAAGCATATTCATAAAAGTTGAGTGGAAGGAAAAGGTGTTTTCTGAAGTCCACAGTCAACGCAGCCATCTACCAGAAAATTTTAGAGCACTTCATGCTTCCTTCTGCTGATAAGCTTTATGAAGATGCTGATTTCATTTTCCAGCAGGACTTGGCACCTACCCACACTGCTCAAGAATTTGGGGGAGCTTCACAAGGAGTGGACTGAGGCTGGAGTCAGTTCATCAAGAGCCACCACGCACAGATGAATCCAGGACATGGGCTACAAACGTCGCATTCCTCGTGTCAAGCCACTCCTGAACCAGAGACAACGTCAGAAGCGTCTTACCTGGGCTAAGGAGAAAAAGAACTGGACTGTTGCTCAGTGGTCCAAAGTCCTCGTTTCAGATGAAAGTACATTTTGCATTTAATTTGGAAATCAAGGTCCCAGAGTCTGGAGGAAGAGTGGAGAGGCACAGAATCCACATTGCTTGAAGTCCAGTGTGAAGTTTCCACAGTCAGTGATGATTTGGGGTGCCATGTCCACTGTGTTTTCTGAAGTCCACAGTCAACGCAGCCATCTACCAGGAAATTTTAGAGCACTTCATGCTTCCTTCTGCTGACAAGCTTTATGGAGATGCTTATTTCATTTTCCAGCAGGACTTGGCACCTGCCCACACTGCCAAAAGTACCAAAAGCTGGTTCAATGACCATGGTATTACTGTGCTTGATTGGCCAGCAAACTCGCCTGACCTGAACCCCATAGAGAATCTATGGGGTATTGTCAAGAGGAAGATGAAAGACACCAGACCCAACAATGCAGACGACCTGAAGGCTGCTATCAAAGCAACCTGGGCTTCCATTACACCTCAGCAGTGCCACAGGCTGATCGCCTCCATGCCACGCCACATTGATGCAGTAATTCATGCAAAATTAGCCCCAACCAAGTATTGAGTGCATAGAAATTAACATACTTTTCAGAAGGCTGACATTTCTGTTGAAAATATCCTTTTTTATTGATCTTATGTAATATTCAAATTTTCTGAGACACTGAATTTGGGTTTTCATTAGCTGTAAGCCATAATCATCAAAATTACAAGAAATAAAGGCTTGAAATATTTCACTCTATGTGTAATGAATCTATATAATATATGAGTTTCACTTTCTGACATGAGTGACAAAAAATATTGAACTTTTCCCACAATATTCTAATTTTTTGAGCTGCACCTGTATGTACCTCTATATACTGTATACATTATGTTTAGTATGTATGTGTGTGTCCTCACCACACACTTGTCCCAGATGAGGGACAGACGCTCTTCGGTGCCATTAGTGCCTTCAGGGATGAGGGTGAAGTCGTCCTTGCCCACTGCGCGCTGGGCGGTATTGAAGGTGCAGTGGGCGCTGCCAGTCACCTGCAGGTCCCCGCTGTGGACAAAAAGGCCATAGTCAGCGGGGGGAGGGAGTGGGGTGAGTGGTGGAGGGGCGGAGTCACAGAAAACAACTAAAAAGTCCTTCAAAACCAAGCAAATAATTCTAAACATATTCAAATTCTGTTAAATCCGCATAGTCAAAAGAGTACAAGTATAATATTCAGATTATGACCATAAATAAAACCACTGGTATAATATCTAGTCAAAAATTTTTACTGAACTAGTGCTGCAAGTCTGACACCAAATGTTAGAAAACACAAGTTTTGAACATACGTATCTAGACCAATTAACCTTATTCTGGTCATTGGTACTCATCAGTGGTACAGAAGGTTGCAGAAGGTTATTTCTCGATGCTCTCACCAGGAGAGCAGTGAGTTGAGATAGTCGGGCGTGGTGGGGTCTGGGCTGAGGGGTGGGGACGTGATGTAGGCAGCGGCTTTGGCCCAGTTCTTGCTCCAGTAGTGGGAGCCGTCCGTGCCCAGGCTGGCAGAGATTGGCTCCCCGTACACCACAGTGCCTGCGGGCCAATCACATGTTACAGGAGACAGTCATGTGACAAGGGTTCTGGGCTGTGCTCTATTTGCTAGGAATTGGCTTCAACTTTATTTTTAATATCTGCAGCTCAAAGGTACAATTTCAGGGTCCGAAGGGGAATTTGAACCTGCCATTTGAATCTTGAATTACAAGCCTGTTAAATGTTAAGATTAGAAATGAATACAATAATAGTCCTTGTGCCAGTGAATATGAATAATGGATCAACTTAAACATAAATATCTGAATAATTTAAGTCAGCAAGGCTTACAAACCCGTTGCTATGGATACAGCAGCTCTCTCTGAAAGTATTGCAGTCGTGGGAAATGGGTACCATACGGTGGGTGGAGCCTGCATGTTCTCTCAGTAACTATGTGAGGGCAACCACCAATTACTGCTCAGCTGAGTAAAGCAAAGCCTTTCGACTGGCTCAGGTCAGTCACTCCACAGACATCGTGTGACAAGCCCATGCTATTAATGGCTGTTTTCACCATGACTGATGCTGACTCATGTTTTCATATGTTACACAAAAGTGTCCTGAGTCATCTGTCCGTCCATCACCTTTTTTTCTGGCCATGGCGATGACATCAGCGGCACTCTTGCTCATCACCTTGGTGATGTAGAGTGGGCAGTTGGTCTGATTGGCCACCGTGACCGAGCGGTTCACTGCCTCGGCCTCCACCTGCATAGCATCACATGGAGAGAAATCCTGGTAAGCCTCCCCCTCAGGAACATTATCATAACCTTGCTGTGACACTGGGACAATGTTACAGCAATAGATATGAGTAGAACTCCACCATCCCATTCCAATAGGGCATTCGGGAAGTAGATATGAGGAAACACTGCCATCACATTCCAATGGGGCATTCAGGCAGTAATTTTTTTATTTTATTTTTTATTTTCTGCAACTTATTGTTATGTTTATTGTCTCTCCTTGATTCTTTTAGTATTGTTTTATTGTTGTAAAGTGTATTGAGACACCCTGGTGTGATTTTGCACTTTAAATAAACTTTGATTGATTGATTGATGATATGAGTAGAACCCCACCATCACATTCCAGTGGGGCATTCAGGCAGTAGATATGAGGGAACACCATAATCACATTCCAACGGGACATTCAGGCAGTAGATATGAGTAGAACCCCACCATTACATTCCAATGGGGCATTTCAGCAGTAGATATGAGTACAACCCCACCATCACATTCCAATGGGGCATTCCGGTAGTAGATATGAGGGAACACCATAATCACATTCCAATGGGGCATTCCGGTAGTAGATATGAGTAGAACCCCACCATCACGTTCCAATGGGGCATTCAGGCAGTAGATATGAGTAGAACCCCACCATCACATTCCAATGGGGCATTCAGGCAGTAGATATGAGGGAACACCGTAATCACATTCCAACGGGACATTCAGGCAGTAGATATGAGTAGAACCCCACCATCCCATTCCAATGGGGCATTCAGGCAGTAGATATGAGTAGAACCCTACTATCACATTCCAACGGGACATTAAGGCAGTAGATATGAGTAGAACCCCACCAGCACATTCCAATGGGGCATTCAGGCAGTAGATATGAGTAGAACCCTACTATCACATTCCAACGGGACATTCAGGCAGTAGATATGAGTAGAACCCCACCATCACATTCCAATGGGGCATTCAGGCAGTAGATATGAGTAGAACCCCACCATCACATTCCAATGGGGTATTCAGGCAGTAGATATGAGTAGAACCCTACTATCACATTCCAACGGGACATTCAGGCAGTAGATATGAGTAGAACCCCACCATCACATTCCAATGGGGCATTCAGGCAGTAGATATGAGTAGAACCCCACCATCACATTCCAATGGGGTATTCAGGCAGTAGATATGAGTAGAACCCTACTATCACATTCCAATGGGGCATTCAGGCAGTAGATATGAGTAGAACCCCACCATCATGTTCCAATGGGGTATTCAGGCAGTGGATATGAGTGGAACCCCACCATCACATTCCAATGGGGCTTCTGGCAGTAGATATGAGGGCACACTGCCATGACATTCCGATGGGTCATTCAGTGTTCTATTTATATCTCGGTTTACAGCAGCACTGCGGGAGTTCCGGGTTCTGGCTTCTGTTCAGCAGCATGGTTCCAGGACATAGACTATGATGGCTGTAATGAGTGTTTGTGCTAAATACACGACAGTTTCTGATGTGTAAGTTGTTAATAAAGAGCATCTGTTTATTGAATTCAATTACTAACAATACGTGACAGGACAAAATATAATTTTAAACATGGTACAATGTATCCAGTGTACTGCAGCAGAGTTATCTCAACGTTAAATTTGAATCTGTATCTCTGGGTGAGTCGGAACAATGCAACAAGCAAGGGCATAACTGGCTTAAAGGTGACAGAGAGCAGATAGTACAGTACATGTGAGGTAGGTACTGTGTGACAGGTGACCGGCTCAGAGCGGAGATTAGGTACGGTGAGGATGCAGCGGGCGGGGCTCACCTCCTCGGGACGGCTCAGGACGTGCCCCTCTGGCCCGGTGATGCCCAGTTCCAAAATCCTGCGCTGTTCCTGAAGGGGGGGGGGGGAATAAGGGAGCAGGAATGTAGGAATCAGCAGGCTTCACTTCAGGCCCGAGGGGAAGCAGCTGCTTTAAAAACCTCTTAATTTCAGTGTAATTACTCCCTGCTCCTGTGCAGAGGCCTCACACTCTCTGCGGGGGATGCTCAGATAATTGCAAGCTAGCAGCATAGCGGCACAGCACTATGACATTTTAACGATGTTATTACCCCTTTATTCTGAGTTTTAAACAGCACCGAGAACTAAACCACACTGTCAGAGAGAGAGAGAGTGTGTGTGTGTGAGAGAGAGAGAGAAAGAGAAAAAGAGAGTGTGAGAGAGAGAGAAAGAGAGAGTGAGAGAGACCATATGCAGAAAGAAGCCAATGAGCCTAATTAGATGATCAAGTGGGAAATTGAATAAATAAATAAAGGGGCAGCATGCACTTGGGGCAGTAAGAGTTAGGGTCAGGCTTTAGGGTTTAGGTTAAGGTTGTATTAGGGTTACGGTTAGGTACCTCTGCTATGATGTCTCCGTTCTCAGCGTGCACCTGAGCGATGGCCCCCAGATCCCGGATCACACTGAACACCTCATAAACCTGCAGTGGGGTGGGGGGGGAGGGTGGCAGTTCAGATTACAAAGCTGATGAAAACCAAGAGGCGTGGAAGCAAAAGCTACATATACATTACACGCACAGACGCACACGTACGCATGCATGCACACACATACACACCCTCTCACACACACATGCATTCTCTCTCTGTCACACACACACACATTCTCTATCTCTCTCTCTCTCTCTCACACACACACACAAACATTCTCTCTCTATCTCTCACATACACATTCTCACAGACACACAGTCTCTGTCTATCACACACACACACAAACTGTGAGAACAGCTTGAGTAAATAAACTCCAATTAAGCTCTAATATTTGCAATCTTTAGCGTACCACTGAGTTTGTTTGCTTCCGGCATCTTACTCACGCAGGTGTGTGGACCAACTTGTTTTTTTTCTTCTTTCATTTTCATAGCTTGCTTGTTTTCGACAGGAGAATCCCCCCCCTCCCTCCCTTACTACCCCAAAGGACATCTTCTACAAGCTTTCAACAGGAGCAGTAAACAGAGTTATACTGCTTTAGAAGTGACCGTTCCCACAGCACTGGGAAACTAGTTTCTTTGTACCCTCTACTGCACCCTATTGCATAGGGCTACTGGTCCGAGAGGTTTCAAATATTAAAGCTTTAAATGATTGAATGACAGGTAAGGCCTTAAACTCATACCTGTGAATCTGTCAGCTGGAAAACATCCTTATAGGCCAAGTAGACCAGGAAGGAGTTCACTCCTAAGGACAGAACACAAGCGAGAAAAGAAAGAGAGAATGACGCAGGGCGAGAGAGACAATGTAGTCATTGTTACTGATATTATGTCACAGAGAGGAGAGAGAGAGTTTTTTTTCATTAAACCATTGTACCAGAGAGATAGATATCTCATAGAGAGATAAAGAGAGGCAGGGATAAGAAGAAAAGAGGGACTATACACTAAAATAGTACTGTAGGACTGTTGTCCTTCAAGTTGTACTCAAAATTTGAAAAGCTACTTCTTTTGTATTTGTTGGTAGCTGGTTGTGATTTCAGCTCTGGCACTGTGCACATGTTGTTTCCCGTGCCAGTAAACACCAGAGTACACACACTGATTCACACTGCAGGACATTCAAAAGCTGTGCATCCGCTTTTAGGGAAAAAAAACTATGAAAAAAGTGTGCCGTAATGCAGGAATGCATCTAACAGCCAATCACGATCAGAGAGACAGCGGGTGACCTGTATACAGTACAGTACTTTATTGTTATTATGTAACACAGTAATTTAATGATTTGATAGTTTCATTGTTCATTTTCTTATTAGATTTCCTCTTGTCTTTTATAAATTGTTTCTGCTTTGTGAAGTGTATGCTCCATCCTTGGCATTAGAGCAGGATGAGTCATGATAATTATGAATTGCAGGGCAAGAGAGGTCACATGGTCAGGGGAGTCGTACCATGGTCCTTGACGAGGGCCTCCATTTCTTCCTGGATGCCCTTGTGCCACTCGGTGATGTCCACGTGCAGAGAGTAGTCGCAGCACGACTTGCTGTCCGCCCACTCCCGCCACTGATCAAACGCTGACATGAGGCTGACTCCGGGCTCTGGAACCACATGATCAACTGCACACACGCACACGCACACACACACACACACGCACACAAACACACACACGCACACACAAACACACACGCACACACGCACACACACACACGCACGCACGCACGCACGCACACACACGTACACACACACACACACACACACACGCACGCGCGCGCACACACACACACACACACACACACACACACACACACTCGCACAAAGAGGGAAATACAAACAGACATCATTGTTGTATGCATACATCTCAGAGGTCAGAATGTTGCAAACTCTAAAGTCAAATATTATACATACAATCTATGGCTAGACTAAAACCATGTGTTTATCAATACAACCAACCACACCAGTGGCAGCTCTCCACATTTGTGCAGAAAAGATAAACTAGATTATAGGTTTAGACTAACAAAGAAAAGACAGGGAGTAAACGGAAACAGGCTCATACTCCTTTAGTTGAGTAAAAGAATCTGCGGTCACATTTCACTGCTGCCTGAAATACCAGTCTGATCCCAGTCCGGGTCACATGACCAGTTTATAACGTTAGCTGTGCGCGCTCTTGTGGTTCCTGTCAGCTGGAGTCAGGATTCTAAATGATGTCATGCACCCCACAGACGGAACACTAGTCATAACCGCGAGCAGCATAGCAATATGAACCAGGACACAGCTGATTGACAGGGTAGGCAGACCAGGGGATGTTTGAAATAGCAGAGAGGCCACTTCATATAAAAATAATCTTTTTCCTCTCACAATTTAGCGCATGTCATCTATCAGAGGCTTAAAATTCATTGCAATGAAATGAATTAAATGCATTCTCCTACACCACTTCAAATCAAAGCCAGGGAATGTGTTCTGTTGGACCTCGAAAAATCACTGATACACAAACACAACCAAATGCTTTTCCTGTTTTCAATTTTCTCCAGAAAAGCACTTGGTTGTGTTCAGAGCATTTTTTGGGAGAAAACAAATATTGTGGTGGGTTCTGTTGAAAGCATCGTGGTGCTTTTCAGACAGTTTACCCATGATCCCTTCCTGAGAAGGTAAGTGATCTGAACACCACTGAAAGCCAGCTACACTTGCCACTAGTAGGCAGAAACACAGGGCCAAAGGCTGTGCAAATACACTGAGGGAAAAAATATCCTGCACAGTTTATGGCTCCCAAATCAAACTTATTTACCGTACCACACAATCCCAGTTTCACATTTAGTCATTGTTCTTTTGTCCAACATCAGTGCTTATTATTAGTCCCACCTCATTTTTAGCAGGACAAGCCAATCCATGCATACATAGCCACCATGCCCCCCCCCCCCCACCGCCCGACAACTGTATCCGTGTATGATATCACAGAACATACTGATTATGGTGGAGCCATCCACCAGAGACACACCCCCGACACCCCCCCACCCCCCACCCCGACTACTGTATCCATGTGAAACATCACAGCACGTACTAATCATGGTGGTGCCGCCTGCTAGGGCCGCACGGGTGCCCTGGTAGAAGTCGTCGGCCGAGGTCATGCCCCGGTCGGGCATCTGGAATCGCGTGTGCACATCGATACCCCCCGGGATCAGCATGCGCCCGTGCGCCTCAATGGTCTTCACCCCGCCGGGAACGATCAAGTTCTCCCCAATTTGTCTGAGAGAGAAAGAGTGAGAGAGGGATAGAGAGAGGGAACAAGAGAGAGAGAGATTGCCATAATGTTTGTTTTTTTCATTATCCAGTTAATGTGCGCAGCGAATCAGAGCTTGTCATTCCCTCATGTGGTCACACAGAATTATGTTTGAACACATATGCTAGGTTACGGTTAAACAGTCAGATGGATTTACAGTCATATTATATGATCATACTGCATTACAGTCAACCAGTGAGGCTGAGTTACAGTCATATGTAGATACTATATTGTAGTCAAACAAGTCAGATTGAGTTGTGGTCATATGGTCATGCTACATTAGAGTCAAACGGTCAAGCTGAGTTACGGTCATATATATAGACATACTAGATTATAGTCAAATGGTCATGCTGAGTTACAATCATATGGACATACTAGACTACAGTCAAACGTTCAGACTGAGTTACGGTCATATAGACATACTACACTGCCTGGCCAAAAAAAAAGTTGCACACTAATATTTAGTTGGACCGCTTTTAGCTTTGATTACGGCGTGCATTTGTCGTGCCGTTGTGTCAACAACCATATGCAACGTCACAACATTTATTTCCGTCCAGAGTTGCATTCGTTTTTGGCCGAGATCTTGTATTGACGACAGGAGAATCGAACCACTCCGTGAAGTCTTCTCTAGCACATCCCAAAGACTTTCAATGTGATTAAGGTGGCCAATTCATGTGTGAAAGTGATTCCTCATGCTCCCTGAACCACTCTTTCACAATTTGAGCCCGATGAATCTTGGCATTGTCGTCCGGGAATATGCCCATTGATGGGATAACCTGTTCATTCAGTACATTCAGGTACTCAGCTGACTTCATTTTATTGCTGCATAACATTGCTGAGCCTAGACCTGACCAATTGAAGCAACCCCAGATCATAACACTGCCTCCAGATCTGTCAAATGATCAGGCTGAGTTACGGTCATATGGACAGACTTGATTATAGTCAAACAGTCAGGCTGAGTTATGTTCATATGGACATACTAGATTATAGTCAAATGGTCAGACTGAATTCTGGTCATGTGCTCATACTAGATTACAGCAAACAGCCAGGTTGAGTTACGGTCATATGGACAGACTTGATTATAGTTAAACAGTAAATCTTAGATAGGGTCATATGGACATACTAGATTATAGTCAAATGGTCAGGTTGATTTACGGACATTTGGTCATACTGGATTATAGTCAAACGGTCAAGCTGAATAGCGGTGATATGGTCATACTAGACTACAGTCAAATGTTCAGGCTGAGTTATGGTCATACGCTTATACTAGATTACAGTCAAACAGTCAGGCTGAGTTACGGTCATATATACGGACATACTAGATTATAGTGAAATGGTCAGGCTGAGTTACAGTCATATGAACATACTAGATTATAGTCAAATGGTCAGGCTGAGTTATAGTCATATGGACATACTTGATTATAGTGAAATGGTCAGGCCGAATTGCGGTCATGATGGTCATACTAGACTATAGTCAAAGGTTCAGACTGAGTTATGGTTATATGGACATACTAGATTATAGTCAAATGAGCAGGCTGAGTTACGGTCATATGGACATATTAGATTTTGTCAAATGGTCAGGCTGAGTTGCGGTCATATGGCAAACTTGATTATAGTAAAACAGTCAGGCTGAGTTAGGGTCATATGGCAAACTTGATTATAGTCAAACAGTCAGGTTGATTTACGGTCATATGGTCATACTGGATTATAGTCAAACAGTCAGGTTGATTCCCGGTTATATGGTCATACTGGATTATAGTTGAACGGTCAGGCAGAGTTAAGGTAATATGCTTATACTAGATTACAGTCAAACAGTCAGGTTAAATTACGGTCGTATGTTCATACTAGATTACAGTATAACCAACGATCATGCTGAGTTGTGGTCATACAGGAGTATAGTCAAACAGTCAGGCTGAGTTGTGGTCACAGGGCCATATCACTATGGTGTCATACCGGATTACAGTCAAACGGTCAGATTGACTCATATGGTCACATTAGATTATAGTCAAACTGTTAGGGTGAGTTGCGGCAACAGTCACATCAACATGGTTTCATACCAGATTACAGTCAGACTCACTTGATGAGGCCATCCTCCATGTAGATGTCAGCACAGAAGGACTGGTCATCGTTCACAATCTTCCCACCTTTGATCAAGAGACGGTCACTCTGGAGGAAGAGAAACAATGAACGGTCACTCCACGGTCGCACCACTGCTCACAGTACTGCTTCATCCCAAAAACGCCCTCCACTGCAGGGCCAATCACATTCCCTTAATATTACAATGAGAAATTGTCTCATGGAGAAAAAAATGTCTTCTGTACACACAAGACTGATTGAGTGTCAAGACTGATTACAACAAATTAAAAACACAAGCCTGGTATGTGTGCCTGTAAATAAATGTTGTAAGAAACATATTGTGGGTGGCTTTTAAGACATGCGCTGCTGTGGTGCTGAATTCTAGATAACAAAACAAACTGTGAGCGGTAAGGCATATGAAACACGGTCTGCGTTTTGCATGGAACCTCTTAAAGGGGAATTCCACCCAAAAACAACATTATTGAACAGATCAAGGCACAACTAATTAAGTATTTCTTTGTGACTGGCCAAAAAAATTTGTACAGAGTTATTTGAATATAAAGTTGAAATGTCAAAATGGCGTATACCTCTACCACTTCCTAGTTTTTGAAAGACTACAGTGTTTTCAAATGGACGTGTAAATTACATAGCAAGTAGGCGGAGCCAGCGAGGGAAGAATTGCTGCCTGCATCTCACTGTTCTGAATAGGGACATCGTAGATCAAGCTAGCTATCATTGCTATTTTATTATAATGTCAGAAAATTACATTGATAGGCTTCCTAAAGATGTTTTGGCAAACTAAACAAAACAAGATTTGAGTGCTGTCGGTTACAGAGTGGAGCTCCTCCGCTATTCCCCGATTCCCTGTAGCCTACATCTTCCTCTGCCTTATTGAATCACCCGGTAAGGAACCACATCAACTAACATTACATTATGATCCATGACTAGTAAGTAGACTAACATTAGCTAGCTGACCATAATTGAATGGTTTCGTTCTGAGCATTCGATTACAGAAGCAATGGATTTTTTCTGGGCTAGTGCGTTAGCTGTTGTTAGCAACGGGGTTCTTGGCATGAAACAAATTGGTTTTAAAATGTTTGCCATGGAGTAGGCTATAGTAGCTAACCTTGCATCCGTTAATAGAAGGAGGTCGGAGGTCGGATATCGGGGTGATAAATGCGTCGTTTTCATGTTTTTACCGACATCTGTGCTTTCGAGTTGCACTGGGAAAGTTTGGGCTAGCAAACATAGCTAAAACGGCTACAAGTAGCCTACAACAATGACGTTTTAACTTTTAATTGTATATGTTTAATATTCTGTATTGGCATGTTGGTCGATACAAAAACATTTCATACTGAAAAACGGGAGGTAGGCTAGGGGTTCATTTTTCGACATGGAACCGAGGTACGTAGCCTAGCTAAGTGTTACAGACTTCTGGCTAATGTTTTCACAATACCAAACGTAGAAGGACCGTATTTCCCCCGTTTTTTCTGGAGACTGAGCTAAAGATGGTGGTATTTTCTCAGTATAACTTACATTAGTGGCTAACTTTATCATGGCCTCTCTCGTCTCTAACTTAGAAACGCTGCAGACAGGGGCTGCGTCCCAATATTCTTCACTCCCCACCTCCCTTCCTCCACTCCCCCACTACCACTCCTCTCCTACTCGGAAGTATGCAAAACTGCCTGAACGTTTTGAGTACAAGTATTTACATGTACAGTATACAATTTACCTGACACTGCGGTTTGCACCGAGACATTAATTAATATGTAACCATTAATACATAATTAAGATGTAATCAGCAACATTATATTAAAATACAAAGATCCGTTTCCGGGGCACAAAATAGAGGAGGTGGTAGTGGAGGAAGGGAGGGTACATTTTTCGAGTATTGGGACGGAGCCTGGCAGGCACTACACTGGCAGTAAAATGCCCAACCCCTTGGCCTCCGCTTCTGTAAGCTTCATGGCTGTTGTAGTTCATTCTAAGTACCTGGTACATGCGCAGCAGTTTGGGGCTATATTTCTGCTCTCACTACAGGTAGAAAGTTGGCTGAATGCTCATTTTGATCAGGAGGAGCACTACTTTTCTACAAACCAAACATCATTTTTGGGTGGAATTACCCTGTAAGACACATTTATGAACGCCACACACAATTATGACCCTGCAAACCGGCAGGAATAACTTTGGCCCCATATGTTCACTGTGCTTGTGGGAGATGCTGAGAAGACAAAATTGGAATGGTGCTCTGTTGTGGGGGGGGGGGGGGACATCCATCCCAGACCCACCATATGACAGGATAGCAGCAGAAAGTGACATTAGAAGACTCAAAATCCTCTGCTCAGACAACCCTGTTTGAATTACCGTTTGATCATATACAGTGAGCACCATAATTCAATGGACAGTGACACATTTTTTGTTATTTTGGTTCTGTACTCTAACACTTTGAGTTTGAAAGGATACAATGACAATGCGGTTGAAATGCAGACCGTCAGCTTTATTTTGAAGGATTTCTTCTCCTAACTTATTTTTCCATAGAGTTCAATAGAAAAATGTATCAGGAGAAACAACAATTAAAGTGATCCATTCATATCTACTGCATATCTGGCAGCAGGGTGGTGGTTTGAGGCTCGTTTGATACCTCGGGCTCTTACAGCCATTTTGCCGACTATGTATTCCATACTGTTCCAGCATAATTTACAGCTAAATCTAGTCCCACCCCCCAATTCCCATAGAGATTCATTCAAATGCAGAGAGGTTACAGTATCGCTTGGAGGAGTACCAGAAAATAAGGTATCAAGAGTCTTTTGATATTGTTGGGTCACAGACATCAGGAAGTCGTGGCATGTAAAAGATATGCGACCAAATATAAAAAATGATTACTTTATTCTACATTATGTTAAACTGCCCAATATTTTTTGATGTCCGAAAATGGGGGGACTATGTATAAAAGCTTCTATAATTTCTAAACGGTCCATCCGATATGGATGAAAATACCCTCAAATTAATGCTGACACTTCAGCTTCTGCACTTCAACCTCATTGTCATTGTCTCCTTTCAAACTCAAAGTGCTAGAGTACAGAACCAAAATAACAAAAAATGCGTCACTGTCACTGTATGTAACCTTGGAGTAAGGCGTGACTATTGAAATGGCCCCAATTGTTCAATAACAATGATCCTAACAAACAGCAGTGTAGCCGAACAATTAGAGAGCTGAGCTTGTAAGTTGTAAATAAAAAGCTTTGTTTCCCAGCTGCTTTAGTACTCTTGAGTAAGGCACTTAACTAGAATTTCTTCAGTAAATGTCCAGCTGCATAAATGGAAATGGATTGCAGGTAAAATGTAATCTGTGTAAGTTACTTTGTATAAGAGCCTCTGCAAAATGCTGAAATGTAATTTGAACGATTTTAAAAAGGGCGGGGTTTACAGAAAAGAGGATAGAGAGCGAGCACAGAATCTTACTCTTATGCTTTCACTAAATTAGTTTTGATAGATTTAC
This sequence comes from Ilyophis sp. 1 JC-2022, assembly GCA_022702515.1. NCBI lineage: Eukaryota > Metazoa > Chordata > Actinopteri > Anguilliformes > Synaphobranchidae > Ilyophis > Ilyophis sp. 1 JC-2022. The sequence goes on from CM040394.1 coordinate 43,981,191, forward strand.
TGTTATGAAATTACTGATGGGAGGGGGGATTAGTCATTTGTCTCATCTGGGAGAGAGAGGGAGTGAAAGAAATTGGGAGGAAAAAAAAGGACAGGGAGAGGACGTCCCTGGTGAAACAGATAGAGCAAATACTTCACATTTTAATGAGTTTATACAATCTCATTTGATGACATTAATCCATTCTATTTTCATTAAATATGCATACACCAATTTCATATTGAATGTGTCATAGTAAGACCATTTTCATTGTGTAGATAACAAAAACATACAGTTTTCGCTTTATATTCAAATATATCACAGCAGTAAAAAATTCTGATAGGGAGAGGGGGGGCAGATAGAGGGCAGATGTTATTATGGCTCACAGAGGTGGGTGACCATCATGCGCATGAGGAACTCCATACTATGCACGTCCTCATTCTGACACTGGCAACGGTTTGGGACGGTTTTGATCATTCAAAGATTCAGATTGTGTCACAAAGATTCATCGCATCATCCACTCCACCGTCTCTTGCACAAATCTTTGGAGCTGATCCAAAATAAAATAACTGGGGTGTTGCGTAATCTCCTGCAATCTTAATTGTTCAAAATAATTTCAATTAGGAATTTCTGTTTCCGCATTATGAAGAAGACAGAAACGGCAACATTCCCATTTTCAGAACCAAAGACATATTGCAAAGCCACTGGAGATGGAAATTCCTATATAAAGGCAGTATCACATACCTGGACAACAGCAAGTAATATTAGGCTAATTCCTATTGAGTAATTTACAGATATTAGAAAACATGACATAAAATCTGCACAGCTTGAAAGCTGTGGATACACAGAACATACTGTAAACTTGAAAGAATAAGATAAAGTCTGGCCCCCTGACACCCACAAGATGGACTCAAATTATTTTTTTTCTACTAAACATATTACTACTCCTACTACTGTTGACATTATTACTACTCTGATGATAATTAATTAAACTCATTTTCGCGTACGGTCTTTCATACAGTTAATTATCAAATTAAAGTAAAATTGTCAAAGGAGTGACTGAGAAGTGGATGTTATGGTCAGTAATTACGGTTCACGTCTCCAAGCCGCTCTTCTGCCCCCCTGGGACTGAAAGAGGGATCTGTTCTCCCATGCCACTCGTATCGTACTCAAACGGAGAACAGGGCAAATCGGTTCACAAGGCCAATGGCCTCTCTCCGAACAAAGGGCGCTCTGTTTCTGACTTCACTCTCCGACAGCGTGCCAGCCCAGAACCGAGCTGCAGTTCTTATATAAATGAAGAGGGTCGCACGCCCCCCCCCACAAACCCCAACCCACCCCCCACCCCCCGCCCACTAGCAATCCCCTGCCTTTCACCCACGCCTGACTGTGTGCTGCAGCCAACAAACAGGGGAAAAACCATCTTAGCAACATCCACCATCATCCTAATCAAGTTATTCACTCCGTTAGGCCCGGGCAACAGAGAGCGTTACGCATTCCTGCTGCTGCTGTGGTTTTTACAAATCACCCACCACGCCCCTCCGACCAAGTCACTCCCAGTTTCCTCCTTCCCGTCTTCAGCCCACCAAAAAAAACTAACTGTCCCTTCTTTCGCCAGGTATACGCAAATGTACATCTGTTGATCTTTTTTTTTTGGGAGTGATCTGCTCGCATGCGGAATTTCCCCATTTCAGAGATGTTTTTTTGTTGTTGTTACCTTTGCTGGAAAAGGCTAGGGTTAAATAAAATTATGGGAGGGGGGGGGTGTCACTGCATTTCTAATAGCCCCTTATACACCTCACCCTGGCTGGAGCCACTAATTTGCATAGCCAATGTTACCCCTTTTTCCACCAAGAAAGTCCGAGGGCCTAATCTCGCCTAATCTCGAACCAGTTCTTCACGTTTCGACAGCAAAAGAACCGTCTCTCGGCCAGGGAAACGGGTTCCTGAGCGGCACCAACACTTAGCTGGTCTAGAACCAAGAACTGCTTATGTCAGGGGCTGGGGGCGGGATTATCGCGACCAATCAAGACCAACTAAAACTTTGTGATCGCCATTTATAAAAAAACAGAGCTTCAGCATGGACATGAAATTAAAACCAGTCGTGTTTGGATGCCAATGTAGGCTCGCAAAGCCAGGAGCAACACTAGAGATGCGATGTAGTCTGCCATTGTTGTTGCTGTGCTTGAAGTTGGCGCTAGCGATGCTGGGAAAGCGGATACGTATACAGACGTATACAGTGGCGTAATGACGTGGCTCTCTAGCCCCGTGGAAAAGCAAACCGGTTCTTAGAAGGTTCGCAAGTTGAACCAACTGTGAACCGGCACTAGCACCAGCCCAGAACCAGAACTAGGTTTGTGTTGGTGGAAAGGGGGTATGAGTGCTTCAGCCCATTCTTACAGGGGCATTGGCAGATTTAGGTATGGGTAACATGGGCAGCCGCCCGAGGCGCCCGCACAAAAATATTTGGAATGGTGACATTTGCGCGATCGGTTTTCTATCGCTCATTTGCACTTCAATTAACTTTGTCTGAATGGGCGCCCTGATTCTAGTTTGTGAGCTAGGCAGGCTACTGCCTGTGCCTGGGAAGGTCTCCCACTTAGAAGTACGAGATGGGGAGGGGGGGAATCTATCAAATAGTGCACGGTAATGCTTTGAACTTTTGTTACATTAGGGTTGACTGAGATTAATTCAACAGACAAGACATATGGAAAATAGCCTTTTTAATTAACGTTCTTAAATGTATTCAGCTCATTTCAATTGACAATATAAACATAGTAACAGGGTGTTAAAAATGTTGCTTTTAAAATGGCAAATATGAAAAGGTAATCAAATGAAATATAGGGCTTTCAAACTCGATTATTAATCGATTGGAGAGTTCTTTGTAGCATATCAAACGCAGCATGAAACGTAGCCTACAATATTAGGTTGAGTAACGCGTTGCTAATTTCGAAAATGTAAAGTAATATTATTACACGCATTTATATAAAAAAAAAAAAAAAAGTTTATTTTTCGTCATTATATTCCTCCCCTTTATAATACCAATAATGTATTGTATTATATATTTATTAAGCCTGATTAGTCACCTCCTTTACTTTACAACGAGGTACAACTTGGATCATGCAATCGTGGAATGAGCAACAGAGTAACGTGTGTGGGTAGCGGCCCAAAAAAAAAAAAAAAAAAAAAAAATCCCTGCTTCTTTTTTGTTGGTATTTTTCTGTTCTCGTTTTGAGTGCTGGTGTGTGTATGCAGTGGGATGGGATGGGATGGGGATGTGATCCACCACAGTGAGTGTGTGACCAGACAGGATGAGGAGGCAGGGAGAGAGGTGTGTCTGTTGTGCTGCGTATCTGGATCCTCACGCACACTGAGGTCCCTGACAAATAAAATAAATAAAAAAAAAAAAAAAAAAAAATGTGTGTTTTTTTTTTTTATTATTACTGAGGAGAGTGCAATCATCCAGTCCACCAAGCAACTCAAAACGAGAGAATACCACAGAAGAATATTGCAGGGATTTATTTTTTTTTTTTTTTTTTTTTACCCCACACGTTAGCTGGTGTGCTGTCTCATTGCACGACACACGATACACAGTTGTACCGTTGTTGTAAGGTTGTAGGTGACTAAGGCTGCTTTCGATATAAAAAATAACAATAAATTGGTATATTAAAAAGGGGGAGGAATAATCGACCGAAATAACGTTTCCGAACTTTTTTTGAGGAGTTTAGTAATGCATTATATTACGTTACCCGAAAAACAAATATTATTACAGTAACGCATTACTTTAGTGGGGTTTAGTAATGCGTTACCCCCAACTCTGATCATGATAATGTGTAGCTTGCAGCAAAACGATTACAACCTAACTAGCACATTATTGATTTGGTTAACTTTCATTGAGGTGACATCATAAAGGTTTTCTGTGATTGTATTGACTAAGGTCCTGAGCTCAGCAAGGGGAATTTCCAATGCTGTAGGCTAAGACGTCTATATTATGCTGATATTTTGTATCTTTTGTGATATATTGAGTCTTTTGGGGTGTCTTATGCCTAGAATTAGCCAATTCTTTTTTTACTTTTTGATATTGATGAGTCTTATTTTTGTATACATTTTTATATTTATATAGTTTTAAATGTTATGATTATTTATTTGTGTTGTTCCAAAGGTCTGAATAAAAATTAGTTAGTGCAGAATTGTGTTTTTTTTTGTTGTTGGTGGGGGGGGAGGGCTGAAGGGGTGCCAGACAAGCTGGAACCGCCACTGTACGGGGGTGCCTACAGTGTACAGTGTGTGGAGTGTAGATTGTGTGTCTACAGGGCTTATTGTGTATGGCCTGTGGGGATGAGGGTCTTTCAGGAGGGCGTTAGGGGAAAATGTCACAGTTCCCAAGTGGGAAAGAGGGACACATGGGTTCTGCCCCAGCTCGGTAGTTAAGGTACCATGGGTTACCCCTGAATAAGCAACCTGTCTACAGGTTCACAGGCATCTACAGGTTACCAGGTGTCATCTGTGAGAGACTCTAAGTTATGTAGCCTGTAGAGTGTAAAATGGGTAGGCTTGATTTTTTTGGAAAGCACCTCTGACTGGTGTGTGAAAATCTACAATGACATTATCATTATACTATTTATTTCCATGCACTTTAACTTTTTCTCTGTATGTCAAATGGACACATGATAAGAGGCTGTTGGTTCAAATCCCAGGTGTAGCACTGGCCTTGTATCCTTGAGCAAGTACTTAACCTGAATTGCTTCTGTAAATATGTATAAATGGATTGTATTTACAGAAGGTAATTCATGTACTTCACTATGGATTGAATTTCTGATAAAAGGAAAAAAAATACTGCCAGAGTATTTGATATGAAGTACCTTGCTCAAGTATGAGCTTGCATGGACCTGTGACTGTAGACGGGAACTAGAGGGCATTGCGGTATCACTAACAACTGTGTGCACAAATTACCACAACAATGACGACGGGAAAAACAACTCGTCGTATACTTAAAATAACAACAGACAAGAATAGCGCTGTTCATTCTGGGGAAACTGAATGGTTTTTAGAACCAATGCAGATGTAGTGGAGGTTAACTTTAAATTTGACAGGAAAGTTTGGTTTGGCGATGCTATTTATCCATAAAAAAACATAACGTGCATTTAGTTCACTTTTGATACTAAGTCCTAATTTAATTCAAAAGTAAAATTCACACAAAGTCAAGTTACACTGTTGATGGAATTGTGAAGGGGATATTGCATGCATGCCCTTTTGTGTGCAGTAAAAAAAAATATCGGTCACAGAGAGAGAGATATCGATGTTATTGACAGCATTTTTAGAGCAATTAGGAGAACATCCAGGGGTTAGAGTGGGGGTGGACTCGGTTAATCAGAATTTCCATGGCAACTCACACTGAGCCACAGGGCTCCTGCTGCTCTCCCATGGACCTGTCAGCCCCACCATGTCCCCCCAAACCCCCCCCCCCCAGGGTTCTTCCTTCACCACACAGTAAGAGCAGTCCATGTGGGACGCGGATTAATTGTTACGCCCTCTGCCCTGGTGCTGCCAAATAGCACAGTAGTCCAGCAGCACACTCCCAAAAACCAGGAGCAAACGGCGGTAACCAATGAAGAGCGGCTTCCTTTTTCCATTATTTATTCATTTTTATTGATTTATTTATAAGCCATTTTTATCAAGACCTCCTGAAAAAGAGAGCACTAAAACGGAGCATCGGCATCACACTGCCGGCCAGGAGGCTGGGAGTCTGCCGGGATCGGGTGAAAGAGCCTGAAACGATCTCTGAGAACCCTCCTCTTCCTCTCCTGAATCAGCAGATAAAACGGCGCGGCCTTTGTTACCCCGGCGACGACTTCTACAATCAACCCGGGCAAGCCCGACACAACTTCTCCAGTGATGAGGTAACGCTTCCATTATCGCCTTTTTTTTTTTTGTTTCTTCACAATGAGATTTCAGCGAGAACAGCTTCGCGATTCCGGGCCTTTGTCCAGCACCGTGACTGAGTGCTCATTCCTGTGCCCCTGCCTGGGAAGCAGTTTCAAGAGATCCATGATCTAAAATGCTTAAATCTAAACACTGCACAGTGAAATGGGCCGTCCTATTGGTTGGAGAGGGGAGGGGAGGAGAGGGGCACGCAAACATCCCGTGATCTGATTGGAGCCTGAAGATGGCTTTACCGAGCCCCACGGATTGCCTTTTACAGCAGCTTGGATAATGACAGCACACGGGAGCAATAACGCGCACAGCTGCGAGACGCGAAGGGCGTAGCACTGGCACAGAAAAGCACGTGCGGAGACGGAGGCGTAATAATGTTGCGGACAATGCCATGCTGATGCTGCATCGACATGTCGCCTGTTTTCACAACAGTGATACTGGGTAATGCCGCAGACAATGATAATGGAGGCATTGGCTGACGGTCAAGGCAATAATAACAATAACAATGGATTACATGCATACATGCATTAGTCACAAATCTCAAAGCACTTCACAGTGAAGTGAAGAGCAGAAGCTCCTCTCAGCCACTGCAATCCATCAGGGTTTTGTAGAGCTTCCTGCATCAGTACCCTCAGGCTACAGCAGGTCAGGTTGAAAGAGAGGGAATTATTAAGCCAACTACCCTTGGAGACAAGTGGGTCATAGTAAGAAAACCTGCTGCTAATTTGGTCAGGGCACAGGAGAACCATCTAGCCTATCGGCTGAGAAAACGGCCATGGAATCTTTAGCGGCAGCAGCGAGTCCGCACCTCGGCTTCACGTTTTCAGCACATCTCACACGCCGCGTAGTAACATTGTGGTTTTGTGGTTCTGAGCTTGGGAGCCTACATTCATACAGCATCTGTGAGCACCCCCCCCCCCAACAAAAAAAGGAGGGGTTCCTACTAAAAATAAAAACCTGGATGGCGAGGACGTGTGAGCACGTGATCTTTTCCCCTCTGGAAAAATACCAGCATTTATCGCTATGGAAACAGTGAGCTGGTCCCCAAAGTGCCCATCTTTGAGTTAACAAAGTTAAATTAAAACAAACTGCAATGGTCCCAATGCCAGATATTTTCCAACAAAGCAGTCTGATCTCGTTAACAAAAAAAATCCACGGGGCAATTAAAACAATTACCGTAATCTGCAGAGGTTTCGCCGACAAACTCAACAGCGCACAATCCTATTTAACCTCGCTGTTAAATAAGAATTTCCCTTCGGGGATGAAGGATAAAGTTTATCTCGTCTTAACATCATAATCTGAAAACTGCATACGGAGCTCTTTAAACATGGATGTCGTCTGGAATGTACTGTTGTATTCAGCGACCAATGTCCCGGCTGATCCACGTACTGAAGGCATTAGTGAATCTGTGCGTGCTGAGTACAGAATGGTGCACTAACAATGCCCAAAATCTCCACTGTAACAAAAAAAAGACCCTAAAAAGACCCAACTGCTACAGGTGCAGAAAATGCAGGATCCCCAGATGTAGTATAAATGCATACAGAATAAAATGCAGCCCGTGTCCTTGACACCTGCTGAAACCCCCCAGTGCTGTTGAAGTGTGATAAAAATGCAGAGCAGGGACTGGCAGACATATTTGGGGCTTTTCAGGAAGCTAAAGCATAAAGAGCGGCTCAAGCAGAGGAACAATGTGTGACTGACACTGTCTACAGCGGTTTTGACTGCATTCAGAAATTTCAGGGCACAGAAATTTCAGAAAGTACCACCCTTATGAAAAAAGAATATACTGCAGTATATTGTAAATATATCAAAATTATCTTCACAATATATTTAAAATATACTGCAGTATATTACATTTCCATAAGGGCAGGTACACGCGCACACAAACACACACATAATAAGGCCACTGACTGACCCGTTTGTCAGTTTGTTGCCTGCATCGCAGAGCAATAAACAGTCCCACTGCACTGGGATGTTACACAGGGATGTTACACGGGGTCAAAGGTCACTAAAGAAAGACACACCTCCATTTCTAACTGGAATATCTGTGCCAGGCATGCCTAAAATGACGGGGTGATGCTCGGACTCCTGAATAAATCTGCTAACTGCCCAGGGGAACACTCTTCACCACCCCACCTCACTGCCCCCACTTCCACCTCCGAGGTGCTTTCTGTCTGTACACGACCCCACCCACCATGATAAAGGCACGATCTGACATACTTCCTCGGCTGCACGTGGGTTGAACACTAGCGTAAGATTCATTCGCCGTTTTTTTTGCAGGCAGGCAACTACCGCCTGCAAGGCCCTAAAACAACGATTATTTAAATGTTGCGAATGCTACTCGTTTAAGGAACGTTTTCGTCCAAAAACCGTGTATTTACAAAGAGGTAATTACATTACAATACCCTACATTGTGTGCGCCTGTGCAGAACAGACACTCGGCTCGTAGTTTTACTACAGTGTAACCAGATTATAAATACGCCGGTTGTGTCGAGTTATCGCCGTGCTTACGGGGTGGGGACAAATGGGTGTTGAAGAGCCCATTGTGGTAACAGGAGGCATTACACATACATACACACACACTGAGATTGAAAGGAAAGATCTGAAAAAAGTTTAATCGACAAAACAAATAATAGTAGTAATCGGGGCTTAATTTAACCAGTCTCGTTGTTTCGTTATTAGGCTGCAGCGAGGAAGGAACCCTCGGCTCCTATACGTTTCTTTCCATTATCCTGACCCGCTATTCTCCCTATACGCCATGATCTCCTGCCGCTTCCGCGCGGATATCGGCAGGAAAAAGGCAGCTGATAGCCTACAGGCTGCAGGCCACAACTACACAAGACACAGAACCAACCAGGAGCCCAAATTTATATCTATAAATACAAATGAGCCCACATTAAACCGACTGGGCATGGTATAAATCAGAACCCAGCATTAGAGCGGATGGGCGGATGCGAGCGATATATTCCATTTGCTCTCGCAGTTGGCCAGGCAGTAGACACGCAACAAAAGAACATCGCCCCGCCATAGTAGAAATGTATATTTTAATAGAATAGTTCGTCTTTATTGTACCCGATTGTCTTCTATTATCTTGGCTAACCGTCCAGAATGTTTTTGTTCTTGCGTATAAGCTACGTCGACATGCACAGGACTTGCATTTTGTTAGGCGCAGACGGAATATAGTTTATCTAGTGCCAATATAGTAGCCTTCAGTAACGGTGTGAAAATGTAATTATATAGGCTACATTATTTAAAATAATGCGTCGCTCACTTGCGACCTTAAAACCCATTAAAAGTTACACACGTTACAGTGACTGTGGCTACACGATGCTTTCAGCGACAATCCTGGGCACATAGTGGCAGTTTCTTTCAGATACAGCCGAAACAATGACACATAGCCTACGAGGTTGTGTACTGTTCAGCTGGTTTGCAAGCGAGGTATATGTCTAAGTACGATTATTGCTTCCATAGCACCGCGCGCTTTCAGTAGAATTAGCAAAAGCAAAGCCATTATCTTCCCGTTCGCAGTTAAATCGAAGCATATTTAAAATTAATGTATTCCGATTGGAATATTTTCCTGTAATAATTCAAACGTTCTATACACATTATAGCGTGCTATGATTCAGAAATATATTAGTCTATGTCGTATCTGTACCCACTGTACAATTGCATGACCCAAAGTAGCTGTACCAATTGCAACTCACTGTAATGCGAGGAATATTCTTCTTTCCCTGGTAGCCTGACATTTTCTCCTAGTCTTTTAAGCGGCGGATCTCGTTGCTCCCCTTCAAGGTCTGCTATGAAAGGACTGGATGCTCAGAACACTGCGGTTTTTAAAAATAACAAATTGTGTTTTTCTTTCTCGTGTTTAAAGAAAATCCACCAGGAGAGAGTCAATGGAAAAATAAATCCGTGAAACAGCTGCTGTCAGTTGCAAAAAGGAGGCCACCGTTCGCAGAATCGAGAAAGGCTCCCGGCTCCAAAGCAGGTATTTTCTTGTCCCCCTGTCTCTGCCGCAGCAGCAAGCCCATCCACACGGAATCAGACACACTGAAAGATTTTCTCAGCGAAGCTCCATCGTGCATGCGCAGTGCCCCGCCCTGCTCAGACGAGAAACCTAGCCCTCCCCATTTTTTTTCTAAACCGGCTGAAAGGAAATGGGGGCGCTGTGTGGAGTGTGTGCAGGGGGGTACAGTATTGTAAAAGCACCCATACTTGATCTGAATGCAAATACATTTGCACACTTGTCAGTCTGTTATTCGCCCTCATTGGACAGAACGTGCCTCTCTTTTTATTGTGAAGTAATCAAGGAGACGCCCACATCCCGCGTGACTTTATAACGAACAGCATCAATTGCAACAGCAACCAAACAACTTCAACAAATTAAGAATTCTGACTTAGTCCCAACAGAAGCACAGTGTTATGTAAAGAGTTCTTCAAATATATATTTAGTCTAGTAAGAGCAAGAGGTTTAGTTTAGCAAGGCAATGAGCGGTAGCCCACAGAATATAAACTGTGAAGTGCGAGTTATAATGAAGTAACAACAGTGGAAGGGGTGTGTTCAGAAAAGACCAGGACAAAGTCTAGAATAACAATGAATTAGGAAAAAGAGATTGATAGACAGGGCTAAACAATGCTGAATTTTAAACAGGAATTTCTTACAGATCATTAACAACAACACTAAAATCTGATAAATAATTTGAGAATTTGAATAAGAGAAGGAGGGAGGGAGAGAGAGACAAAATATTATTTTCACAGAGGCTGAGATTTCAGATATAATGATTAAATGGGAAACGTTTAGAGTTGTATCCCCTATTCTTCTTTATTTTATTTCCAATTACTTTTTGAAGTTTGTAGATGAAGATCAATCCTCAAAGTACTTTTAAATGAGAAAGAACAGAGACCACAGCAAAACAGTGCTTTGTTCTATGTGGTGGTCAGAAAAAACTGGTGCAGTGGGAGGGAGATAAAAAAAATCCACATAGTAAAAAGTGAACAATGATGGAAATACGCTGAGAGAATGCCAGGAAGAAGTTCACATTTTGATCCGGTTTACAGACATGTGATATGAAAGGCAAGAGCAAACTAAAGCATGAAACAGCACCAGACATTCCGCGATCAGTGAGAGAGAGAGAGAGAGAGAGACCATGTGCACAGAGAAGTCAGTGAGACAAATGAAATCCACACCGAAGAGGATCAAGTGGGAAATGTTGAGAAAGGAATTCACGATTGCATTCCACACCACACCCTCATCCCCTCCTTTACACTCTCCCAGGGAATGGGAGTCACAACTGAGAACATCACCAGGAAATGGCCACTTCACACTACAGTGGCATCAAAGTCGCCCTTAAAGAATAAAAATTAAAAATAAAAAAAAATACAATAATATATTATGAATAATTTCAAAATAAAAATATCCAAGAAAAATGACTGAGAAAAAAAAAAAAAAAAAATCAAAAAAAATTCCATATATAATACTACTCTAACCACCAAAAAAAAAAAAGTCTTAAAAAAAAAAAAAAAAAATAAAAACCTCTCCTAACACAGCCCACCAGTATTTTTTCTGTTGATAATTGACAGTATTTTCTGGAGTTGGTAGAAGTTTGCATAGTTTATCCAGCTTATTACTTTAGAATCAGAATCAGAAGCACTTTATTGCCAAGTATGAGGTTCATACAAGAAATCTGCCTTGCACATGGTGCAGTGACATGCCAAACTGATTTCTAACTGGAATATCTGTGGACTATCGCCAATCAAAGTGCATGAACATATTGCAAGAAGACTTAAATTGAATCAGGGTCACAATAAATAATTAATAAATTGACTTTATTTTGTCCTCTTTATCGTTTCTTACCCATGCTACTGACTTTAATTACTTCCATTTGCAGTACCCAGTGCCTTCTGTTGCAACATGTTTGCGGATATGCGATTTGGAGAGGTTTTTTCCCCCCTCAGCGGCCGTATACTGCACGGAGCGAGCCGTTATCGATTGATCCCTGGATTCAGATCACTTTGTGCGATCGCGAAAAAGGCGTTGCAGCAGAAGACGGCGGAGGTTCGCCTGCATCGTGACGCACGTGCAAGGGTCTAGAGATGCATTTTTAGGGTGTGTCACTCGGTCAGCTGCAGATTACAGCCAGTGTCTCATGGGAGAGAACAAGCGCCGTTCTTGTTAGCTGTACTATAGCGCGTGCACAGTACAGTAGGTTCACGCCAAGTGCGCTGCAAAGAAGCAGAACGCGCCAGAGCGTGAATGCGCAATTATTAGAAGAGAAAGCGAATGCCTGGTACGACGCGACCTTTTCCTTACGGGCGACTGGCAATCTTTCAGGATTGGTTGTCTGCGAGTTTTATTGTCTGTTGGCCAAATTATCTGCCCCAAAGACAATTTATTTCCTTAGTACACAATCTACTGAGTATTGCTGACATTTTACATATTGTTAATTAATATTCTATCAAAAAATACTATCATTAAATTAATTCAGTATACAGCTGGATGGTTTAGTGTAGTGCCCAATTCAAACCCAAAACTTGTTGCTGGGGCAGATTCCCTGAGCAGTACCCCACAATTTCTGACCATAGAAATATGGACACAAGAAAGGCCCACAGGACACAGAGTGGACTGTTGTCACGTGCATATATAGGGATATCCATCAACTGTGCCTGTATCTATTTCAGTAAACTGTGACCTACCATTGTCTCCAGGGGTGCTCCATTTAACAAGACTCTTCCAACACATTCATATAATTAAGTTTTATTTAGCTTCCATTTTCTCACAATTCTGGGATTATACCTCAATGGCTTCAGTTTCCTATACCAGATTAAGGTCCACTAGTGCACCCTAGAGCAAAGTACTTAACTTGAGTTACATCAGTAAATATTCAGCAATTGAAATGGGTAAACATATGTAGAACATTTGTATAAAGTAAGTCTGCATGAAGGGCATTTGCTTTGCTATTTATATTGTTTACGTATGGGGGAGAAAAAAAATGTGCAGGATTAAAAACAGCAGCAGAAATTTCAGCCAAGTGGCTTCCTCGGTACAGAGGTTCTAGAAGGTGCATTGCACTGTCCAGATGTCCAAAAGTAGAGAATGTCGGTGTTAGACTCAGGAAGGCAAAAGTGTAATGCCACCAACAAGGCACAGAAGGCCCATTAATAACCAAAAGCTGAAGAGTTAGCCAAACACACCAAAAAAATAGTATTGTAAAGAAACGTAAATACCACTGCACAGTCGATCTATCTTTACACGACTATGCCAATAACATCATTGTCCCAAAAGGAAATCTATTGCATTGATACATAAACATATTTAATACATAAGTCTACAACATAAGATTATGTGCCATAGTAGGTGCAACAGGGCCAGCAACTAAAAAAGCTAGTGTATTGCATAGTCACAGCCACATTTGTGCGGGCTAATGCAGCCAATCAAATGAGTTTGGTTGCAGCCTGAAATTACCAACAGCATTACAGAGACTGGGCTGGACTAATTTCAGTAAAACACAGGGAAGCTAACAAACTAAAGTATATTACACAGCCACAGATTGTTTGTGAGAGATTCCACATTATGCAATATACTGTAAGAAAACCCCTTGTGATATAACTAAATTGAGAAAGTGTAAAATGCAAGAAAGCAGTGCTTTCTAAACTCTCTTTTACATATATTTAATTGAAATACAGTACAAATAAAATATATTTAATGTTTTACCTTATCAACTTTATTGATTTTTGTAAATATACGCTAATTCTGATTTTGATTCCTGCAACACATTACAAAAAAGTTGGGACAGGGGCAACATAAGACTGGGAAGGTTGTGGAATGTTCAAAAAACACCTTCCACAGGTAAACAGGTGAATAGGTAACAGGTGATGCTACCATGACTGGGTATAAAAGGAGCATCCACAAAGGCTCGTGCGTTTACAAGCAAGGATGGGTCGAACAGTTGAAGAACTACGTTTCTCAACGCACGATTTCACCAACTACAGTCCATAATATTATTAAAAGATTCAGAGAATCTGGAGAAATCTCTGTGCATAAAGGGCAAGGCCAAAAATCTATATTTAATGCCTGTGACCCTCTCAGACGGCACTGCATTAAAAACCGACATTCTTCTGCAATAAATATAACCACATGGGTTCAGGAATACTTCGGAAAACCGTTGTCAGTCAACACAGTTCGTCGCTGCATCTACAAATGCAAGTTAAGACGACTACGCAAAACGTAAGCCATATATCAACAACATCCAGAAATTCCGTCGACTTCTCTCAGCTCAAGCTCATCTGAGATGGACTGACGCAAAATGGAAATGTGTGCTGTGGTCTGACGAGTCCACCTTTCAAATTGTTTTTGGAAAGAATGGACGTCGTGTTCTCCGGGCCAAAGTGGAAAAAGACCATCCCAGTTGTTACCAATGCAAGGTTCAAAAGCCAGCGTCTGTCATGGTATGGGGGTGTTTTAGTGCCCATGGAATGGGTAACTAGCACATCTGTGAAGGCACCATTAACGCTGAAGGGTACATATGCATTTTCAGGGACGTCCCTGTTTATTTCAGCAAGACAATGCCAAGCCACATTCTGCACGTGTTACAACAACGTGACTTCGTAGTCAAAGAGTGTGGGTGCTAGACTGGCCTGTCTGCAGTCCAGACCTGTCTCCCATTAAAAAATGTGTGGGACGTTATGAAGCGCAAAATATGACAATGGAGACCCCGGACTGTTGAGCAGCTGGAGTCTTGTATGAAGCAAGAATGGGAAAATATTCCACTACAACAATTAGTGTCCTCCATTCCCAAAAGATTACTGAGTGTTGTTAAAAGGAAAGGTGATGTAGCACAGTGGAACATGCCCCTGTCCCAGCTTTTCTGGGACGTGTTGCAGGCATCACATTTAGAATGAGCGTATATTTACAAAAAACAATAAAGTTGATTTGTTAAAACAGTAGATATCTTGTCTTTGTACTGTTTTCAATTTAATACAGGTCAAAAAGGATTATCAAATCATTGTCTATACACTATACACAGTCCCAACTGTTTTGGAATTGGTGTTTGTATGAGGAAAAAGAAAATTGAATGATAGCTGAAGAGACTAAAACGACTTAAAGGGCTCAGATTAAAAGGTTGATTATTCATCAATAATTTTGCCCTGAAGTGGGTCACAAATCTGTCTGTTGAATATTATTTTTTATGGCCAACAACATGGAGTGATGCAAGACCTCAGTTCAGATCAACTGAAAATAAGCTATGACAATTGAAAATACAGAATGGAATACATTTCACAGGGTTGTATGGATGTGAGATTGAGTCTTCCTTTGTTAGGTGTAACTGAGCAATGCACTCTCATGGAACCATTTTTACATTCTTACAGATACTAGATCTGTAAGTGGTCCAAATATGCTATTGTATGATTGGGTGTCATATAAGCGGCAAGCTATGCCAGCATGCTTGACAATGGAATGCTCCAGCATGTACTGGACAGCACACACACACACACACACACACACACACACACACACACACACACACAAAAATACATTAGGAGAATAACTTTGAAACATACAAACAGATTTAGCCTCAGACAGAAGAAGAATATGAATTTCAAGAGGTCAGTGCCCTTTGGGGCATAACACAACAGTTGTGTTATCGCATAATGACAATTCGAGACTATCTTTTCCAAGTGCTTCAACAATCTGACTTTCCAAACACCTCCCAGCACACCCTGTGTGCCGGGAGGCATTGGCCATTTGGGAAAATTAGAATGTAAACACCTGTATAGGAACATCAAACAGGAGGTATATCACAATCATGCTCCCGTAGACAGTCATGACCTTTACCTCAGGAGCACCATCTAAACCAGTGGTTCTCAAATTGTGGTTCGGGACACAGTCGTGGGTCGAGTGTACAGTTGACATGGGTTACGAGATACACCTGAGAAACAACGTGCTGTACCTGACACACTTTCGGATATTCAGGCCGGTGATTTTAAACACTGCACATGTTACATGCTCTGCACTAGTTGTAGTTTGCATGCAGTTTATATTGCATACATTAACTTGAATTCCCCTTTATGGTAGGCTATATACAGTCTTTCTAAAAGGGGTGGGAGGGATGCAAGAAATGTATTCCCTCATTAATTTGGCTGTGAGCACAGAAAGTTTGAGAATCATTGTCTGAAACCTCTACCAAACCCCTTCCACGCCATCTCCGAGTTCCTTTATGAGGTCCAGGCCAGCAATTACAGGGTTAAAAATGGAAAGCAAGCAATGAGGGGACCTTGTGATTGGAGAGATCAGTTATGGATCCTGTTTGCTGTTGTCAGTCAAGTCAGTGCAAAAGGCCTCAACCACACAACTATGGGAGGAAGCTACTTTATAAGATTACATGCAGGGCAAGGTCTCCACGCATGGTTTGGCGTGGACGCACATATGTGACAAACCAAACACTTTCAGAGAACACACACAGACTCTGTTGATGGGCGGGATATGCACAGGTGACGGGTACATGACAACATTTTATCCTCAAACATTGGATGAGATTTTACTAATTTCGATAGGTGAAAGGACCTGTGGGACGTGCGCTGAATGAATGAATGAATGAATGAATGAATGTGTTGTAGATGCGATAAAAATTAATGTTTTCATTGAAGACAATTCGCACGTTTGATAAAACTCTTTTTCGATATAAACCTGATCAGTTTGGTTGTCGGAGTTCCTGCGTGACTCCGCACAATATCAACACGCCCTACCTGATCGACGAGGTTCTGCAGCGCCTCTTTGCCAGTGCTTCTCCGTATCTCAACCTTCCTTCTGGCGGGCTGGGAGGAGACGTCACCCTGCCTGTCAATGATCGTCTTTCCACTGTTCCTGCCCGTTGACAAGGAATCAAAATCCAGGGACTTGTTCTCGGTCGAGCCCTCGACCGGGCAGAACATGCCACAGAATTTCGGGCGCGAGTTGGGGCTGCCAGAACCCATGTTCTTTAAGAAGCCAGGCAGGTATTCGCTGGTCGACATGTTTCCGATTGATTAACCGGGGTTTGGCTTCTTGATAAATATTTGAGAGACGCAAGTATTAATAGAGACCGGGTGGCGAGGCAAAGTGCAGATTCGTCCACTGTGGAAGTGTCGCTCAGATAAGTCTCTCCGATCTCCAACGCTATACAGACGGGGGGAAATTAATACAGTGATCACAATAATTAATCGGAGATCGTCATATTTCTTATTTTCATACCATTGCACATTTTTTTTCCGGATTTGTTTCAACTCAATAGGCTAATTCATTTGGCATATCGTTTATGAAAACACAAATCAGTTCTTAGTCAGAAATCAGTCATCTAATCTTTGCAACAAACATACTCCACGTTTATGAACATGATTTTAACAGAAACTATATGCTAATGTTTCTAGACAGCAAATACAACATGTTGCACACATTCAACTCATTAAACGCACATATATAGGCACAGGCAGAGGCACAAAGGCAATAAATCGTCAAGTTGCGCGGTGCCATGCCCATTTTTAACCGTCATGAAGAGAAAACACGGTTATTTCATTACGTGCATGATTCACAGATAGGCAGCCGCAGTCACCGACAGACCCAGAGCAGTAAGGTTCAGGTACAGGGAGAGGTGGAGGGAAAAAGTACTCTACCATGTAAAGACGGAAGTAACTCCAGTGGTGAACGAGCGGGTTGGCTGAGAGATCGAGTGAAGGGGGAAGAAGCTGCAAGCTCTCTGTCCGGAAGTGATGAGGTGTTGGTGAAGAAAAATGCACTTAATGTAGGCTACACATGCACATTGGCCATCTGTCTTTTAGACATGCTATTATTTATTAAAGGCATTGGGTTGTGGCTCTAATTTTAATGTGCACTCTCAGTTTACCAGATAAACGCCAGCGTTTTGTGGGCACAGCCTTGTCGAATTTTGGAGATCGTGTAGGGACAACTAATTCGTTTAATCCACAGACTAAATGGCATTCAAAGTAATATAATAGCCCAATAATTTGAAGCTAGCTATTATTTTGTCATACGATGCAGTATACATGTAGCCTAAATGTCGAATGGACAATGTTGGTAAAATGATTTTAATTTTATAGAGAAAGTTACACATTTACACTATAACTCTATGACGTTATATTGCGAAACCGAATTTATGTCGGAATATGCTTTTACATAAATGAAAAAGATTACTGTTGCGCCCAGAGAGACTTATTTGAGTCGTCACGCTCCAGTCTACAGTACAGGGCGCTGTCCTTTCAGCACCATGCAGTCGGGCACGTGCAGGGCTAAGCAACATCTGAGAAGGTAGCCCACGTCTAGAACTTGGGGGAACAATGCAACCCGGTAAAGGGCCAAATTAGTTTGAACACGTTTAATTAGTTTGAACACGTATCAATAATAAAGATGATCAACTGATTCAATTGATTCATGTGACACAACATTCTCGCATATACTCGCTCTTGAGGAGTGCCTGTCCACTCGATTCACCGAGATATTGCATAACATTAAGAGCTACTTTTTACTTTCAGAAAACAAATACAATATGTATACTATATATATATATTTAATTTCGCAACAGTCTACCTTTTTTCGCGACACTGGTTCACAAGTTTCCAAAATTCGCGTTTTGAGTCAGGATGACATTAATAATATTCCGCACTTTGTTATGTGCGCACGGGCCGGACAAAAGATGGTTTTGTTCTTGACTCAAAAGCGGCATTGCCTTAATTATTGCAGCGAGGATCCAGTTTCCATAACAACTACGTAACCGAAACTCTCGGCAGACGTGGGTCAGTGTGTGTGTGCTGGCGGATTTTCGCAGAAAGGATTTTACTTTGGAAGAGTAATGGGGTTGAATGGCTGCGGTGTAAAAATAGTTGCATAACTCAGAACTGAATTCCTAAATCCGATCCATAAACCTGGCAAGCCGGGAAAGACAAGATTAAACATTGAGATTCCACTTAAAAATGGCCGGTACCAACATATAAATAACATCACGTCATTGAAAATACGTTATCATCAACAGTCCACACTTAAAATTGTAGCTAAAAATAATATAATAGGAATACGGTCTAATGGGGGGAGGCGAGAGGATTGCCACGCCCGAAATATCCATGGGCGAGCTCGGCTTGATGGACAGCAAAGTAGCGTATTTCAGTCTCGTGTCTTCTCTAAGCCAAGCGAGGGGTAAGTAGAGTGGCTAGAGTACAGACCCTATCCCAGTGAGAAAAAGCCGGAATCTAGACGTCTAGAGGGGTGGAAATTGAGAGATTGAGAGACGTTTCCACACGCTTTGAAATAAACGTGTCAATGTAGCCCCAATTTAGCCCAGGTTTGACCTGGATATAGCCTGGCTACATCCGAGCCGGTTAAAAAACGCGAGACGGCGGTTCACCATCTTTTCATCGACTTTTCAACACAAAAATGTTCACTGGTATAGGTCTACTTTTTCCGACTCCAAGGTTTTCCCATTCATCACAAAAAAGATAGCTACCAAACATATTAAAACCAAACATAATATCGTGTTTTTAACGTGTAATTAAAACAGACAGGAGCACATCAACAGTTATTTTATCACTCGTTTCATTTCTTTTTTTCTGTTTTCCTTCTCGTTTAGCGGTAGAAAAGAACCACTTGCTATGTAGTCTGTCTGCAACGCTGTTATCTTGATCCAAGCCACTCACTCACTTCAGAGTAAACTCCACCCCTCCTCCCAATATGGAACCTCAGAACACCTGCTCCCAGCCAATCCAGAGGCTAAATCCAAATGGTTCCTCCCAGTGCAACTTGTGATGTTGCTATGGGTTACCGGGTGGCGCTCTCCAGCAGTATGGATTGCGATGTAAATACAAGCGTCACCCTTTCAATAAACCGGTATCGTATAATGCTTGTTTCACTTTTGTAGGAAAAACTAATTCAAATATGAAGGTTTAGGCCTATTTATTTAATGAGAGCACATTTTTCATGGGTATAAAATAATAAAGGTAATTTATTCAACATAAAATAATAATTTAAGCTGAAAATTGCTTTAAAAATGTGTTTGAAATCATATTTACCAAAGAGCAGCATAAATGCAAAGTAAATAGTTAATATGGTGTTAACCTAATTTCAGTGGCACACTACTATATAGACCATGCACCATGATAGCCCAATACCTCTAAGGCTGTAGCCTATTTATGAAACAATTTCTATTGTCGATCATTCATATATTGCAAACCTGGCACTACAAGCTGAATATGTTTAATACCATTCCTAATATTTTATTTTCTGTTGGAACAGCCACTTCAATAATGCAATGTCGATGAATACATACTCTTTCTTTGGCAACAACAGGGGAGAGCAGAGGTTAGCATGCTGGACTGAGAGGCGTAAGCTCAGATCTTGAGGGGTGGGGGGGGGGGTCATGACAAAATTAAATAAATAAACAAAAACAAACAAATTAACAAAATGTGGAGTATCAGTAGGCCTATCATCCTTTATGTTGACTTTTGCTTTTCCTTTTATAAGTGTATTAAGCGCATTGTAAAGGCAAAACAAACAAAAACCTATCTAAATAACAATATCTGCATTATTATTATTATTATTACTATAAATTACTATTATTTCCTAGAAGTGGAGAATATAGTAAATCAATACCTAGCTTGTATTTCAGGGATAATCACTGGATGTGCTCATGAATTCATTTGTCAGACACACCAACATGTGAGATGCTGTGGGGGCTGAAGAGGAGCATTCAGGGGAAATCGATTGGCAGAGGGTTTTTAATCTCCTGGGAAAGCGGTCTTTGACAGCATGGGAGAACTGGTAATTCCTCACTCTCGCTAAGCCCTGACAGATTCCTACATCCACAGCTGCACTGCAATATCCACTTGCTATCCACTTCCGCTGACGGTCATAGTTATGGTCTTCAGATGAGTTTTACATTGGACATTCAGACGGACAGATGAGCAGGAGGCTAACTGCCACTGCCCATTCAGATGAGCAGGAGGCTAACTGCCACTGCCCATTCAGATGAGCAGGAGGCTAACTGCCACTGCCCATTCAGATGAGCAGGAGGCTAACTGCCACTGCCCATGGTCATCCCAAGTTGTGATGGTAGAGAGGGTTGAGGCTGTAAGTAGCCAAATGTACAGTTCATATCAAAAGAGCAGAGACTACCATTGCCATGCAAATTCACACACACAAAAAAAAAAACAGTGTTTAGACTACTTTTAATGGAACAAGATGAGTTTTACAAGCTTAATGTTTCATTACAGATGGTTTTGCACAGCTGAACCTCAGAAAACCAGAGGACTTTTTTTTAATGAATGATTTTATCACGTGACTTTGACTAGAAGGAAATAAGAGTTAACCGTGACATCAGAGATGACAAATCAGAGATTTTTTTTGTACAGATGATGTACAGTGAGTCCGTTTTTGTGCAAAGAATGGAAATCCCTGGACTTACAGGAGCCGATAAAACCACTTAAAAATTTTATGAGCAGGAAACGTGGCGTTACCGTCTTCTTTTCAGCCGCGAAGGCAGCAGGTAGTGTAGCCTACAAAGCGCTGCTAACATTGTCCCGTTCACAATCCCTCCGTCACTCTTCCATTGCACCTTGGTAGGGCGTGTTACTGGTTACTATGCCGACATAAAGTGCAGAGTCGGTTTTCCGGATCGTGCAGAACTGCTGGTCAGGGGAAATTCGTCCCTTGGGGGAAAAGCTTGGGAAAGAGGGGAAAGAGATGCAAACACGACACGAGGTATTCTGTGTAGTCTTCACAAACAGTGCGCTATGGATTTGATTGACCTTAATGTGCAACACTGTGATCTTGCAAGAAGATTGAAGTCTTGAGCAAAGGAACTCGGGATAGCCCTGAATCTGATTCATGTAGACTTTTGAATCACTGCTCTCATTAAGTGAGTGTGGGCGTAGACGAGTAAGATAACACAATCACGTTTTCTAAGAGACAGCCAGAGAAAGCTTTGATTTACACTCTTTCTAGATGACCTAAAATGCAACTGAAGCACAGCGAGAAGCATGCTACACTCGAAGTTCCGCAGCTAAACAAAAACTAGAGGGGCGCCACCGCTGTTTCAGAGCGGAAGACCGTATCAGCGTGACCCCCAAACGAAGAAAGTAATGTTGCAGAACCACTCCCACAACTTTCCTCAGATTAAACGGCGACGCTTTTTATTATTAATTAGTAAGTAAGTAGCCAACAGTAAGTAAATTACATTAAAAAGAGTAAATGGATAACTCCTCCCAAAATAACTAGGACAAACGTTCACCTGCCCTTTGATAAGATTTAAGCTGGACACGATCTCTGCTGCGGGCAGGAAGTTTCTCCCCACGGTGTACAAAATATTCCTCACAAAAACGTCCACTGATCCCTGCGGCGAGGGTTTACTAACAGCGGCGCAGCGTGCATTAGAGCCGCTTCTTCTCAAGTGAAGAGGGTCACGCCCTTTACACAGCTGGATTTATCTGCCGAAAGATTTAATAAAATAAAAAAGTTTCACTTCTCACTCCCAAGAACCATGCGATTCTTGAGCGCTTACCATGCACACGCCAGAGGGGCGACGTAGAACTGGGCGCGAGAGCGCCACTCTGCCGTGAAAGCATGCTCACCATTTACGTATAGGCTACAACAGTCTCGTACCAGGTCAGCAATAAGAATACGCTTTCAAATCGGACTCACATATGCACACAATCCACCCCCACCCAACACACACACACACACGCGTTTAAATACATTCACAGTCAGAATAGAGGAGCCAGAGCTGTCTCATCTGATCTTTCCTCTCAGGTAGCCTATATTGTGATTTTTCAGCCAAAAAAACACCAAAGCGTTTTGCAGCTATTTCCACAAATATATAGAAAACACATGGAAAATAAGATCAGCACTGACTTGAGTTCTCTCTCTCTCTGCAGGGGAAACTGATCCAGGGTTAATCAGGTTGTTACCTCAGAAAATGTTACTGGACGAACAGGTTCTAAACTGAAGGGATGAATATGAAAAGTACAGAGATAGGGTCCAATTAAAACGTGTCATGCCCTTGCGGGGAGACTGTGAGATACAAAGAAATAATACGAGTGTTAAAAAAAATAAAAATAGGAAAAATAATCTTTCCAACCATGTAGGAACAGCTGGATGGACACACAATAGACAAATGAGCACATAAATGCACAGAATGGTTTAAAATATAAATAAAATTAAAAATAAATAAAAAAAGACATGCTCTTTGGAGCATTTTGTTGCATTGAATATTTTAATGTCAAGTTATTTATTTTTTCCAATTTGAGCAAAAAGAACAAGACAAAAATAACAACACAAACACAAAACAAAGAACACATTTATCATTAGTACTATTATTATTACTTTTGTTTGAAAGTCTTTGCTCATGGGCCATGCCCTCAGTTTTAAATCTCCCCCAGATGAAATCGAGGATTTAGTCAATCTTGTCAAACCACTGTGAGTTCAATCTAATTTGTCTGCAGTCACAAAAATAAAAACACAATGGGAGCAAAAATGAGGTGGAAAAGTAGCTTGTGGTTCACTCACACTGGCAGAAAACAATAAAGTTAAACAAAATTAAACAAATTGAAGAAAATCGCAAGGGATATTTGGATAGTTGTGTTTGCGGCACTCAACAGCAGCTTCAAATAGGCACACAACAGTCCCAGTCTAAATCCTGCTCAATATTGGCACATAATGAACTATAACACAACTGGCTAAATCTAACACAGGCCCTAATCTTGAATATATCAATATCCTATTGAACAAATAAAAATCGAATCCATCCCATTCATTTGGTAAATGTTTGAGCAGTGATTAGATGGTAGCCATAGCAGCAGTGTGAAGTCACCCAAATCATTAAGGGGGACAATCAGGGCTGTCAGCTGCTTGTTTAAGAAAGAAAAAAGGTGTGATTTCTCACCAAGCAGAGTAGTGTCCTTTCCCTGTCCTCCCCTTCAATCCCCATCCCACAGCATCTACTGTCCGTGCGTACCACAGTATTCATGGGAGGTGCGTCCAGGGCTGGTTCAAACTAATTTAACCTGGCTCCCCCGGACTACATGTCCCATGAGCACTCAGCGAGAAGCTGCACACTTGTCTGGCCTGTGGGAAGTCACATCTGATGTGTTTCATCCGAAACTCTGCGATATGTACCCAAGGGGGCAGCAGAAGGCTAGTTGTGTTTGGTGCCTTTTGTGTTTCCAGCTATGAGGACAAGCCAGTGATCTAAGTTTCCTCACACTGACACCGCCACATGTTCAGGGTCTCGTTAGGTAAATGTGCATCAGTACAGCCCTATGAACCTCATCAAATGGCTGCAACCCTCCTGCTTAGCGCCTGAAGAAAGACTGACTCCTTCGTACCATCCTCAACCTCACACAAAAAGGAAAAAAAAGCTTGCAAAAAAAGCTAAATTTTAGGCTCCAAGGTCAAGGGGACTTTAAAATAACTACTTTCACAGAGGACCCAACTTTAAAAGCAAACAAACAAAAAAAACTATCATAAAGTAAATGAAATCTTCCTGCACGACAGCATGTTGGTTTATTATGAATATTTTTGTTATTCTGGTAAGACAGTTAAAGAATTGGAGAGACAAATGAGTACTGCCCAGCCCAGCACCACAGATCTCAAAGAGGCCTGGATTCTTTGTGCCTGAGTAAATCACAGCGCCCCCTTGTTGGCTTAATCTGCTACTGTGGCTCAGCCTCTGATTTGATGGACAAGCAGAAAGTTATGTTTCCATGGTAACAAAGGCTGTAATCTTCCTTGGTAAACTGAAGCAGGCTTAAATAATATATATATATATATATATATATATATATTGCTAGGAACAATAGTAATAATAATAGCATTAACAATAATCATAATAGTAAAACAAACTAAAATAATACCAGAGCATATTCACATTTTCAATTTGGGGATTTTCTTTCTTCTAATTATGGTAAGATCACTGTTGGGGTCAAAAGGTCAAAAGGCTGGACCTCAGAACTGACTCCCTCTTCACCGTCAGCACCTCTGACTTTGTACCACTGCAACAACATACCCCATAACAAGAATATTACTCCCCCCTGATCTCTAGCAAAGTGACACTGCACGTAAAAGCACAGTGATCCACTGCATTTCCTTGCAGAGTGATTCCACTTCACCACACAGCCCCCACCCCCCCACACGCACACACACAATCATCCCCGCTTGGCCCAAGATGAGTCTCCATGGCAACAGAGACATTCCATTCCCTCAGCATCTCAGGTGCCCGGCTGATCTGACCCTCCCAGGTGCGCTCCTGCCACGCCCAAAAAAACAGCGCCGGGCAACGACAGCAAAACCAAACAAGACGAAAAATATAAAAAAGGACAATTCAAATGAAAAGGAATAGAGAGAGAGCGAGAGACACAAGAGATGTGGGACCCTGCTATTTCTAAAGCCCCTCCCTCTCTAAGACCCCACCCCCTCTAAGGCCACATACCCACAACCACATCAGCCTCCATGGCAACAGAGAGAGAGGGAGGAGTAGAAAGGGAGGGAAGAGAGAGAGTGAGGGAGAGAGAGAGAGTGAGAGAGAGAGAGTGAGGGAGAGAGAGATGGAGAGGGAAAGAGAGAGAGAGCAATGACAGGGGAGAAGGGGAGACGGAGGACACTCTGAATACAAAGTGTGACATTTTCTTTCCAACACAACGTGATGGATCCCAGGCACTCGTTTTCTTCATGTTCAGAAGGAGCTGGCAGGGGGCGTGGTCAGTCTCTTCCCAATGTAGACCCTGGTGGGGAGGGTGGGGGTGGAGAGATGGGCAGGGGGGTGGAGAAAATTAGGGTGATTCTGAAATACCCTGAAGACTTCTATGTCTGATCACTGACAAACAGTCTGTGCGGCATAATCCAAATGATTGCATTTGATGTAATGGGAATGGTTAAGACTCTTTTTTATTAAAAAAATTTATTTATGCAATTAGTAAAGAAAGAAATACATAAAGGAAGAATAACAAAAACTTGCAGTAAAAACCACCTAGTAAACATGCACTACATAAATTCATATACATTTGCTGTACATATACAAACGCATAGCCGCACACTGCAAGCACACAAACTTAAACACATAACCAGATCCATACACACATACATGCACTTGTATGTACATACAGACACACAAAGTGAATTCCTGTACATGTGACCAAAAACACCCAACCTGCAATATGTTCACATTACCTCAGCTTCAAGTACATGATAGACTGAGTGTACTGTAATGAAGTGGACCATCTATATGCAGGAGGTGGAACGAGGCTGGCCAACAATCACTGGCCATTTCCCACAAGAGGCTGAAAACCCACATTTTCAGACTACCCCACGATTAATGCACTCCTTTAAAAACCCAACCCTTTTCTCCATTTGTTGTGCAGGTGTGGCATTCATCTCTATGGTTTTATTGCACCTTTCCTTATCGCTGGCTCTAGCAGCGGCTTCCTAGCCGTGTTCAATGCACTTTCTGTAAGGTGCTTTGGCTAAAAGCATCCTGTTCTATTCCTAATGTGTAAATTGTGTGCGTGTGTGTTTAAGGGCAGGGTTTTCCTCGGCGCTGTGTGTTAAGGGCGAGGCACGCAGGCGTCTCAGCAGCAGCTTCTCTCTCTGTCTTACGACTGCAGGACAGCTGTGCCATTAGGCAGGCTGGGCTGGGTGTGGCTCCCCACAGCTGCCGGCATCCTGTTGCCACGACGCGCCATCTGCTGGACAAGCTTGGAACTACACCCTGACTGCAAACACACTCTACATTACAGTCTGTAGGTATGCGTGTAAATGTGTGTGTTTTTCTGTTTGTGTTTTTATGTCTATATTTCCAATATTTATATGTACCATGTGTATTCATCTGCATACAGACACATAAAAAATAAAAGTCTGTTTTGTGTACTGCATTTAAGCTAGCGATTACATATGCCCACATTGTTGCACATACATACAGCAAGCATACATGTATGTCTGCGTGTATATACCGTATAAGCATGTGCGTGTGAAGGTACACGTGTTCCCTCACCCGAGTCCAAGCGCGAGGATGTGCGAGAGCAGCAGGGAGGGGATGAAGACTTTGAGGAACTCAGCGGAGAAGACCCCGCCTTTCTTCATCGCCCCCGTCTTCCTCATGCTGAGCGTCACCGAGCGTCTGGGATGTCGGAAGTGGAACTCCCTGATGGCCAGTGACATTGTCACAGTTACAATCGTCGTATCGCCGCTACCGCGCAACGTGCCCTTTCGCAAGTCGCTCTGGCTGAATGCTTCTGCCGGATGACTACATTGTAAATTGTAATTACATGTCGCCGTTCACATGTCTCACTGTACTTTTCAAACTGCCTCGTGAACAGCCAAATTTAAAGCAAAAACACACTGTTAAAGTTTCAAAACTGTTTCTAAATGCCAAGCAGTAGAGAAAATTTTTCTCGTTTATCAAAAAAAATCATGAACAGTAACATCAGTTCTCCAAAAAAGCACAAATTTTAAACTTCCATCCATTATCTAATCCGCTTATTCCTGGTCAGGGTCGCGGGGGGGCTGGAACCTGTCCCAGCATGCATTGGGCAAGAGGTAAGAATACCCCCCTGGACAGATCGCCAAACCATCGCATGGCACACAGCATTCACTTACACATTCAACTTATGAGAAATTTAGAGTCTCCAATTAGTCTAACCTGCATGTTTTTGGACTGTGGGAGGAAACAGGTGTACCCGGAGGAAACCCACACGGACACGGGGAGACATGTAAACTCCATACAGAAAGGCCCCTGGCCTGGATTCAAACCCAACACATTCTTGCTGTGAGGCGACAATGCTATCCACTGCATCACCGTGCCGCCCAAACTTTTCCCCCTTTAAAACGTCTATACAACACTAGATAAATGCCTGGCTAACCATTGTAAGCAGACATTTCAGGGGAAGTAATGAATGCTCTTGACATTTCCTCCTCTCTCCTCTAACAATCAGAAGGGTTTGTGCAAACAGGAGAAACACAGTGAGTCAAAAGGGCATTCATGAGGGTTATTACTTATTTCCTACAGACATTTTCTTCCTGGACATTATCCACTCACACAGCTGAATATGTATTGAAACCCAACCTGAACCATCTATCTTCTGGTTAGACAAAAAGCTCCTCGATCACTTATCCACTGTACAACCCTATTAAATTTACCGTATTATAAGCAGTGGCGACTGCAGAGCTGAAAATAGACGGAAAACTTCTCTTTAAACTGATTATTGGTCATGACCTGTTTTCAATAATTTCTCTTGCTTAACAAAACGGCGATTACTTCACAAAATACTCAATACCACCAGATATAGCTCTCCTCAATTAGGCTATTAGGCGAGTAATACAATTCTTTTTATTTGCATTGCAAAATTGTGCACATTTTATCGACATCATTTAAAATTGTGAATACATGTACTCTTCCTTCTTCCGGAGAATATTCATAGCGAAGATCCAATGCACAGATTTTATACTTTAAACAATCTTGAAAGGCAGGTTATATGTGCCCCGCTCTACCAAAATGAGTCGGATGTGGGGGGGAAAAATTTAAAATCCTCAGAGAAAAAAAACAATAAAAAAAAAAGCCCCCCCCCCCACACATCAGACTCACTTTCATAGAGCGGGTCACATATTTAGTAGCCTTTAGTGCAGGTTGTGCAGAAAGCCAAAGTTGTCAGAGTGGTGTATCTTTTTGCTTTAATTAAAACAGATTTTGCTGTTGAATTCAACGTTTAATCGCCCTAACGTTATTTGAAGAATGATGCCGTGTAGTTTTCCTGCCGATTGATTATTCAAATCGTTGGCACACTTGTTAATAAAGGGAAATTAATGAAAGCAGGTTGAGACCAATGATCAGTTTAAAAGGAAGGTTTTCTGCCCCATCTATTTTTAGCTTGCCAGCCACCACTGATTATAATCCTTAGTACCTTAAAGTCAACAACTGCACAACACTGCCGGCCCAACATTTATATAAAGGCATGTTGTGATAAAGGCTGGAATAAACTGGTTAGGAGGTGTTATGTTGTTCTAACGGTCTGGTGGTTTTGTGGGCCAGACTGCTACATTTTACATACGGCTTTTAGTAGACAGTATTATGCAGAGGGACATACGAGATAGCATACAAAAAGTTTAGGCAAAGAGCAGAGACCATACCAAGTGATCAGAGTCACAACCGACCGTAGGAATCAACACATCAACCTGCAGCAAGTGTTAAAGTAGGTGCAAAAAGGAATTTGAGAATGCGTTGATTTAAGTAACGAATAGATATTATGGTATAATGTTAAATGTAATATACAGCTCTGGAAAAAATTAAGAGACCACTGCAAAATGATCAGTTGTCTCATTGTTATTTTGGTTCTGTACTCTAGCACTTTGAGTTTGAAAGGATACAATGGCAATGAGGTTGAAGTGCAGACTGTCAGCTTTAATTTCATCCATATCGGATGAACCGTTTATAAATTTGTACATAGCGTATACAATGAAGCATATAGGCTAAGGGTAAAGTGCCCAAAGCTGCCAGACAGACAACCGTAGGATAACATATTAGGCTACACATATTAAAATGTTACACTCATCGTCAGTACAACTCTTTTTGCTGGGATGTAGCCTATTAGCCACTTCTCCTTTTCCCAGTATATATATAAAACTTAGCTAATATTTCAATAGGCTACAGCCAATATTTCAATAGCCTACAGATTTTTTTATGTCACAAAAAGACTGGATCGCAACGATTAGCTAAAGCTGGTAACTATCTTCATGTTGTAATAAAAGTAATTAGCCTAGCTATAGGCTTTAAGAGCAACTGTTCTCAGAATTGTGCCGAATCGGCGCTATCTCGTGGAGTGCAGGAGTAGGCTAATGATGCGTTAAGGTCAAGATTAAATAAAGTAGGAATTTACGTGATCATATGAAACACGGTCAAATGTAAACAGTAAAAATTTATTTTAAATAGTTTCATTATTTAATTGTACAAACGCGGAGTAACACTACTGAATACTAACACTTTGTTAATATAGGCCTAATCGCATTGGAATGTTGCTGTAGCCTACACGATTCCGTGATCCAATAGATATCTCCCGCGATATTGGGTCGCGACCCACAGTTTGTGCACCGCTGCTTTATGGGATGGAAGCAGTTTTTTCTGTGGTAGAGAGAGGTACAGAGACTTACTTGGGGGGAATGTTTTCGGGCCGACTGGACCAGTCCACCACCCAGTCGGACCCTTTCATCAGAATATCCTCATCCCTCTCTTTCTCCATCCCCTCTTCTTCTGACTGCAGACAGAAAGAGAGTGAAAGTGAGAGCGAGAAAGAGAGAGAGAGAGAGAAACAAGCAATGCTTTCAGTTCAGCAGTAGGACAGTCAGGGGAGGTGCAGTACATGGAGGGGAGGGAGGGGGCAGTGTCTCATTATGGCTGTGATATTGATATAGCCATAGATACTGATATGGACATAGCCGTGAACATGATGTGGGCGTGGGCGGGGGGCAGATACAGCACTCTCGCACGCACACACAAACACACACACAAAGACCCAGAAGGACAACAAGCCGGAAAATGTCGCCATGGATACGAACTCCAAGACAGGGTCAAGAGGGGGTGCTATAGATAGACGTTGTCATGGCTTCGGAGTTCAGGAGAACAGCTGCGGGGTACCTGGCTGTCTCTTCTGCTGGACATCTCCACGTCGAACGTGATCTGTCCCTCGTCCTGCGGACTGTGGGGTCTTGGGGGGCTGAGGAGAGAGAAACACACAGACACACACTCGATGATGTCATCAATGACATGCTGCACACACTCCCTCAACTGCTCATTACAGTCTGAGAGGAGCGGGGCCTTTTGCAATAGCTCCGCACATCACCTCCTGAGAGACAGCACACTGCACCACTGAGACCAGCCCCATACACAGAGAGGTCAGGTTACGCCCTGAAAGGTCAGGTGATGTCCAGGACCAGTTTTAACTGGCTGTGATGCTGCCAATCCTGTCCGGTGCTCCTGGGCCTTGTCCCTTAGGGGCCTCATGCCCACTGGGTTTCTCCTCATTTGCTTAATCTGAATTTAACAAGCAGTAAACTGGGTCAGAGATTCACCTTAATTAGTCCCAGGGAGGCGTGTCCAAGTACGGCCAAGCAATTTCGGAAAAGATACAAGCGCACATGCAGTGGGCGATTTGTTCAATTTTCATGGGGGGGATGGTGTATTGTGGGTAGGCCACACCCCACCCACCCCCGAGAAAATCTTGGCCTAATTGCAGTAAGTAATTGATAACTAATCGCTATAAATTATAGCGAACTTTGAAGTATGACTTGTTTTTATCAAAAATAGTTATTACTTATACCTTATTAGTTATTAATTAGTTGTATCTATAATTATATTAGTTATAAACTATGTCCATTTAAAAAAGGAGGCATTCAAATGACATATTCATGCATGATTTTTTCAAATACATTTCATTTTTTTCAATTTAATTCAATTCAACATTAAATTTTCAGTCTCACATAATAGAGCATCATAATCGTGATTTTGATTTTGTTTCCACATGCTCTTGCCTGCATGTTGTTGGCCAAGCACCTCCAACTCCTCCCACTCGTCATCTCTAAGCAACAGAAGTACTCCTGACTTGGTAGCAGCTTGGACGTGTACCATACACTCGCAGGCTGTGTTCCATTATGCATACTTGCACTCTAGTCAGTGCGCATAGGGCCATTTTGTTTGTCAAAACAAATGGAAAAAAAAAGTGCGTCCTGAACCGCAAGTATGCAAAAATCAAGTATATTCTATAATCCCCAGATGTGGACTTCTGTAACACAGCATGGAACCAAAACAAGCTATGTCTGGTACCCTGTTTCTCGGTTACAACCTTGGTTACAACAGCATAATGGTATCTCATTAGTATGCATAAGCTAGGGCTGTGATAGGCCGAAAATATCACGTGTGAGGGTGATATGACATCAGGCATTATTATGAATCCCACTGCCAAGATCCCCTGATTTTTGGAAGTTTGCGATTCCCGTACCCCACCCCCAACCCCTAAACATAACCTCCCAGGAGTTCACGTAACACGGGCTCATGCCAGAACTCTTAAGATAGTGGGGTTGTATGCACCACGCTACTGTGGCATTTCCTCGGTTACAACAGTAAGCTGTTGTAGGAAGCCGTGTTGTCGGCCTATGACATACCTCACCAAACTAAAGAGTGCCAAAACTGTCTTATGAGAGAGAGAGCTTAGCTCAGTTAAAATGTAAAACACAGCAACAAAAAATTGCTGCGGTAGCTTAACTATATGCTACAGGTGTGCCATTTTTCAACTCCACTGCAGATGAACGCCCTGCGCCTTTCTTTTCCTTAATTTCTCCAGTTAAAATGTAAACGATAATACTGTGGATTGTGGTACGAGCTATGAACCATGAATTGTAGATAATACTGTGGATTGTGGTCGACCATAATGTGAAAAGTTACGATGTTGAACACATACTATTCACTGGCACGCAGAGGGTGGGATATCTTTCAAGTGTCACAAAGCGAAGTGCAAGGTCTGACACTCAACAAAATTAGCTTACAGTAGCCTACGGTGTCTTAATCACATCTCTTAATAATATGCTATTATTTAATATCATACTATGCTGTCACTTCGAATTGTGACACTTAAATATCCCACCCTCTGCCTGCTTTTTACCTCTTTATGTTATGGTCCACCTCAATCAATAAGAACAATTGTGCAGCGTCTTTGTGACAGTTCTCTGTAAAAAGCACTATACAAATAAAACCGAAGCTGAGCTTGTGACAGTTACTGACAGCATGACTTAAGCAGTATTTATAATATGTCGGCATTATAAAGTTCCATAGTCCCGTCCCCTCCTATCCCTGTCTGGTCCCGGAAGACTGCCGGAAGCCATTAACTGCCCCCACTTCGGGATCTTTCAGTCACCCTTATGATGATATTATGGCATTGTATGAACCAAACTTTGACATATATGTGATACAAAGTCTATTATATACTCACCACCGCGTTTAAATCAAATTTGAATTGTATAATTAACGGAGTTTGAGAAATATAACTACACTACCCGGAATCCCCGGTCGTACATTGCCGGCTCTCGCTTTTGCTAGCTAACGCAGTAGCTACCGGCCGCTCTGCTAGCGAAAATGGCAATCACTCGGTCTGCTCTTGTAACTTATTATGGAAGTAGCTAACGAGGGTGAGAATCACTATCAGTCTGGCCATGTCGAAAGTGTCATTGACGTCACATGGCGCTGTAATGGCGACATGTAGTCCAGCTGTCTCTCGTGTTTGTGTTTGTTAATTTGAATGTATTTTGTTGTGTCAGGCTTTTGTCTTTATTTGATTTTCCCTGC
Organism: Ilyophis sp. 1 JC-2022; assembly: GCA_022702515.1. Classification (NCBI taxonomy): domain Eukaryota; kingdom Metazoa; phylum Chordata; class Actinopteri; order Anguilliformes; family Synaphobranchidae; genus Ilyophis; species Ilyophis sp. 1 JC-2022. Next base: position 44,014,451 of record CM040394.1, read on the forward strand.
CCTGTGTGTCTATTGTGGGACGGGGAAGCAGGCTGGAGATTTGTCGGGGCACTCCTGCTGCTCGTTTTTATAATATTGACGAATTGTATATTCGGGATAATTTTGTTTGTGGTCGTCACCATGGAGACGCTGTCACAACACATGCTCGGGAATGTCCGTAGGATCTGCAGACTGCAGCAACAAAGTTACCATCGCTCTTCACCGGAGTTTAAGATGTCGGGACTGATCCGGGAGTGCAGGCAATCTTCAAAAGGCAACCAGGGAAAGAGAACATAATGCGGGAGAGGAGTGAAGAGACAACTGGGAAGATTGACGCAGTTGGGTGCTCCGTTTCGGCGGTGTAGAGACCGCGGCGCGCTGCGTGTATGGAGGAGAGTCATGGAGGCGGAGTTTGTGTGTTGGACTGCTTGGTGACACTGGACATCTTGGGACAGCGGGGGCTATTTTTAATCATGGCTGTATTGCACTTTAATTCACTTAATTCACTTGATTGATGTAATGATTCTGTTGGATGTCTTTGTTTGATATGTTTGTTTGTGTGTTGTGGGTTTGCCCCACTGTCTACATCTTTTTTGTTGTTGCTGTGGCTACAACTGAAGTTCCGTAGCGGAAAAATAAAAGTTATTCTATTCTATTCTCTTCAGCTTTATGGCTTTCACTCCAGCAGTGGTGAGTAGCCCGGATGTTGTAGTCGTTTTAGTTGTTTTTTTGAAAACGTGTTTGTTGTTTATTTGTTGGACATAATTTCAAATGACCAATTTTATAAATCATTAAAAAATGTCACAACCCCTCTCTTGGGTGTTTTGAATGTCTAGCTCCCTGAATATATATATATTTTTTAATTTCAGTCAATTGACTCCCATTATATTTTTTTACCAGATGTTCGTCACCAAAGTGGGCGGGACGACGGAGCTCTATATTTAAGGAATCTTGCTATTCCGTTTTAGGCTACTGCTGGTATGAGATGATCTGGCCTGATTCCGCCACTGCTTGTGGCGGTGGGAGGTGTTAGAGGAGGCTGGGAGGAGTTGGAGGATGTGGGGAGGAATTGGAGGTGTCCTCAGTCCGCCGCCAGACCTGTCTCGACTTTTCTGAAGCCAGAGTTGACGCAAGGTCTTGGAAAGAAGCTTTTGACGGGAGGACACACATTTAAATGGTTACTCTACACACAGGACAGGGACACGCAGCAAGTCTTTACATTTTACATCTCCTGGTTTGTATCGTACCTCACTGATAGATCCTACCAAGTCTCTTGGAAGGGTTCTGTTTCTGCACCCCATCCCCTGTCTACAGGAGTCCCGCAGGGATCTGTACTTGGTCCTCTGCTGTTCTCCATTTATACAAAGTCTCTTGGTTCAGTAATCAATTCACATGGCTTCTCATACCATAGTTATGCTGACGATACTCAACTCTTCCTTTCTTTCCCTCCCTCTACCCAACAGGTGAAGGAGAGGATATCTGCTTGTCTGGCCGACATCTCTGAGTGGATGACTACCCATCACCTGAAGCTCAACCTCGACAAGACAGAGCTCCTCTTCATGCCGTACAAAACCTCCCCGCTACTCGACCTCTCCATCACCGTTGACGGGACCGTGGTGGCTGCCTCCCGCTCTGCAAAGAACCTGGGGGTGGTCCTGGACGACCAGCTGGACTTCAAAGACCACATCAGGGCGACGGCACGGTCCTGCAGGTTCCTCCTGTACAACATCAGGAGGATTCGACCGTACCTGACCACCTACTCCACCCAGCTTCTGGTCCAGACTATGGTCACCTCACGCCTGGACTACTGCAACTCCCTGCTCGCAAGCTTACCAGCCTGCGCCATACTCCCTCTTCAACTGATCCAGAACGCAGCTGCCCGGCTTGTGTTCAACCTCCCGAAATACTCACATGTCACCCCCCTGTTGAGGTCACTCCACTGGCTGCCAGTTGCAGCTAGGATCAGGTTCAAAGTTCTGACCCTGGCCCACACTGCAGCTAATAGGACAGGCCCCGTCTACCTGCAGGACCTGATCCAGACCTATGTTCCTGCTCGACCGCTTCGCTCTTCTACAGCAGGGCGCCTCGCACTTCCCCCCATCCGTGTCAATGGCGCCCGCTCCTCCCGACCGCGGAGCTTTTCCACCCTAGCTCCCCAGTGGTGGAACGAACTTCCCATTCCCCTACGCTCAATACCAACCCTGCCTGCTTTCCGTCGTGGCCTGAAAACACACCTTTTCAGGCTCCACCTGGACTAATACTTATCTAGGACCTCATGGTATGTCTTCTTGTTGAACTGTGTACTCAAGTTTATACTATTTAGAATAGCATTGTAGTAGAGATGATTTACCCAGTTCACTGTGAACTGCACTGTGTTCGTTACTAGGGATAGCTGATACTGTATGGGAAGAATGTGCTTTCTTATCTGTTGTGTAGTTACTTCGATGACCTTTCTATATGCACTTACTGTACGTCGCTTTGGATAAAAGCGTCTGCTAAATGACTGTAATGTAATGTAATGTAATGTAATTTAAGTAGCACTCTGGAGAAACACGCATTGTCTAGCTCTCTGGTGTAACACATCTAAACAAACAGCACTCTTCTGCAACACATTGCTTAAGCCGTCTTTACACAGAGCATAAATACCGGGTAATTGGCGGAGCTGACCCAGTATCGATGTCTGTGTAAAGACATCAAGCCGTAACAAAGGCAGTTTAACCAGGCACTGACCCACCTCAGGACATAGGGAAAAAGCCCAATCTGACCCGGCATTTCTTCTGTGTAAAATATAGCCAAGGCATTGCCATGGTAACGCGCCACGTAAACATTCCATCAGCTGTCAGCTGTCCACGTGAGTTAGCTACTTTGTATCAAGTTTCAACAGAAATTTAAAGTAACATACAATCTGTGTTGTGAGGGACAGATTAGAAAAGGACCCAACAAAGGAGGAGGAGATACGGGAAATAACTGGACAGTGGAAATCAGATAATTATTAAATTATAAAACCAATTGGTGGTAGCTACTCAAATTCAAACGGTTCCCCATACCGTAACAAATGGGACCGTTGTCACAGAAAACATCATGCACGATCCTCCCGAGTTGGCCACTTGAATACACCATATGTAGCCGGTCAGAAAAAACTGGACGCGTCGCTAATGACAACGCGACACTGATCCTTGGATGGCTACTGTGTAGCTTCACTGTAACTTCAGCTGGCTAGCTAGCTTGCCGATAACGTTAGCTCAACTCTGACTTCTGCAACATAGTCATCTCCGGGCGGGCACATTGATTTATTTATTTTTTTTTAAACATTTTAATCACAAATGGGCAGGAATAAACTCAGAACAAATTTCTCACCTGTCCTTTTCTTTTTTTAAAAGGCACGAAGGGGTCTTTTCGAAGCCACCATCACCAACTGCAAAATGTTTGCAAAATTCCGCAACGCTCCAAGCCGACGCACGAAGCCAGCTAATGAAAAGTTGCATGGCGCCCTGACCCCCCCCCCCGCCCCCCCCCCCCCCCCCCCCCCACCTTGCACGTTCAAACCAAGGGGCCAAGCTTTAGTTTTGAAGCTCACTTCCTGGTTGGGCAGGGAGCGGCCATTGTGCCTTTGCTCACTAGCGCCACTGGGGTTGGCTCCAGTATAGTTCTTTCACCATGTAAGTCAATGGCAGCAATGTGGACAAAATACTCAGTCAATACATTTTTCCCACAAAAAAATGTAATTACAACAGGTGCCTTTCCTTCATCTAATGCCCCTGCATGCTGATTTAAAAAAAATATTGTGTCGTTTGGACAGGGTATTAACATTTGTTCAGGACCAATCAGAGGGACAGGTTGAGTCTTCAGCCGAGCCCACGGAGCAGATGCAGTTTGTACAAACCGGTGGCAAAAAAGACTTCCGGAGACTCAATTCGGTTTTTACTAGGCCGTGGAAAGGCAATGGGTGACGTCACAGTGACTTTGTCCATATTTTTATACAGTCTATGGTTCAGACTCATTTTGTGAAAGTAAATCAAAACCTATTTTTATACCTTCTATGATCAAAACACAGCAGCGATACAATAAAACATTACAATAAACCTTGGGGAAAGTAGCCAATATTGTCAATGCTCGCAAGATAAAGAAGTTGCAGTCAGAATTAAAAGGATGGAAAGGGGAGATTATACATTAACAAGGGGAATTATTTTTTTCCCATTTTGCCATCCCCTCCCATCCCCCCTCAAATCGCCACGGCGCATGTACACAAGGACACAAACAAACACACAGGCGCACACACACACGCACTTATGCCCACTTATGAACTCTCACACTCACACACACTCATTGTCCGAAGCGTATTAAACAGTGAATCAAGTCCAGTTAATTAGTTAATGCAGAGGGTTTCCTGGCGAAATGACCAAGCTAATTATCCAGCTGATTGGAAGCAGAGAAGCATTCCTCTGGACTAAACGTATCTCCTGACTCATGCTTCTTATAGCCAATGTTTATGAATCATTAAAGCAAATGTACTACCATTCTTCAGATATTATTAGGATGTAAATACTGTGACATCACAGTGATGTGCTGGACTGGGTTATTTTTATGCTCTGTTTGTTGTTTGCGCTTCTGGCAGTGTTAGCATAGCAGAGCTGTGCAACATCTTGGAAATGATGGCCAGTTTCTGAGGCCATGTAACCCGACCACTACACCACACTATCACTCAGCAACAAAGGAAGGGTGCAGACTGCCTGGACTTGAGGTCACAGCCAGTATGCCATTACTAGGCTTGTCACGGTGTTACTATTTTGACACCGGTGTTACCTCCCTCTAAAACACTGTTGATACTGGTATTACTGGTATCAAACTTCCCTTTGAATTGATCATTGGTCTGAGCCTGTTTTTGTTTCCCTTGATTAACAGGTGTGCCAACGATCTGAACAATCCATTGGCAGGTAAACACAAAGCTTCTTTCATGTTAGAGAGATTAAACAAGAAATTTAATTTATAAATATCAGTTTTAATCACTAAGTACACTTCACAAAAAAATTATACACCACTCTGTTAACTACCACTTTACCTTTCAGCACAACCTGGAAATTAGGCTATCTTTAACAAAACCTGATCTTCTAGATCATTCAAATGACTAAATCTGTGCTTTGCATGAATATGTGTGAGTGCAGAATACATGTATCCACAATTTTAAATAATGCTGATACAATTTGCACAAATTTCAATGCAAATAAAAATCATTTTATTACTCGTCTAAGGAGAACACTGGCTATATCTGATGGTATTGAGTATTATGTGAATATAATATAATGTGCTCATATTAATATAATAACGTCAACATTGAAGCTCTGCACATGCACCTTTATTTATTTTTTACTTTTATTAGGGGTCCAAGCAGGGAAGCTGCTGGAACCCTATTGGGATTGTTCAGATTATTATTCTTCTGGCCTAAAAGTATCTGGATCTCAAAAACCATAAGTCGTAGAGTTAAAAATTCGGTAGATATCGTGCACTCACTACTGACCCAATGGTGGCGCCATAACAAGGCATTTTACGTTTTGGTCCGTATCTCATGTACCCTAAGGCCTAGAAACATAATTTTTTTGTCTGATTCATTGGGTCGTGCAAAATCCAACACACCCATTGTTTAGGATTTCCACCCTATTGAATTTCTCACAATTTAGCGATTTCTGAAAAACATTGTTTTCAAACTCCTCCTACACCGTTCGACTGATTGTCACAATATTTTGAGAATCTGACCTGATGAAAAGTTATTGAAAAAATGTTTCTACTCCAAAGCATTTCACTGTACTGCTCTCAAAGTTTGTGCTGAATACACTTAAACAGGAAGTGAGGCGTAACTCCTGAATGCTTTTTACCACAAATGTATTCTTTTGTGCATTTTTTACCATAACTATGGCTCTGTTCCATTATGCATAGGCCACTTGCACACTAGTTACTAGTAGGCTGCGCATAACAAGTATGGTCGCTATTGTGTTTGTCATTACTTATTATTATCAATAACTACGCAGTTGTGGGTAGCCTAGGCCTACGTTGATATGTGCGACAGAAAGTGCAAGTGTTATGAGGCACGAAACCTCACTTTGCTTAGCTACGTAAAGCTGAAAAGTTAAACGGACATGGTTATTCGAAAATGGCTAAAAAAGAAACCAGGTGGTTACCGATAGCCTACCTGCAAGAGAACGGCAGTCGTAAGAGATGGTAAAATATAGTATTGTGTGCAGTTGTAAATTGATTGCTGTCATGTCTGTTAAGGCTGGATGTTTGTTACGGAAAATAGCCTATTGGCTAAAGTCACAAAGCAGTCACTGCAAAGTTGTTGAAAATCACAGAAAACAAAAAACATTTGTGGCAGAAATCACAGTGTTAAAAAAAACGTTAAAGCTAGAGTACACAACAGTTCTTTTTTTTAAATATTGGGAATGGTCATGCTTAGTCGGTTGCAATCACAGAAATAACTGTTCTGAGAGAAATTTAGCACCATACACTGTGTTTATACCTTCAAATTCTGCATTCTAAAACCAGCGATTCAGCCAGAATTTTGTTTTCAAAACAAAACCAATCGAAGAGATAGGCCGGTTCGCATCGCGAACCAATCAACAGTGAGATTGACCTTGCTAGTTCACCAGCTACAAATGACATCACAGCAACCCATTACACCGGCCCTATTTCACGCAAAGAAAAATAAATGGCAATTGGATAAAGCTCACACGAAAACTGGAATAAACATAGGTGCTTGTTTCCTGTTTTTTGCTTGTTTCCTGCTGCTTAATTCTTGTTTGATTTTATACAAACCCCAATTCCAAAAAAGTTGGGATAGTATGCAAAATGCACATAAAAGCAGAAAGCAGTGATATGTAAATTATCTTTTACATATATTTAATTGAAAACAGTACAAAGAAAAGATATTAAATTTGTACCTTGTCAACTTTATTGATTTTTGTAAATGTACACTAATTCCAAATTTGATGCCTGCAACACGTTCCAAAAAGTTGGAACAGGGGCAAAAAAAAAAAGACTGGGAAGTTCAAAAAACACCTGTTTGGAACATTCCACAGGTAAACAGGTGATGCTATCATGACTGGGTATAAAATGATATCTTATGGTCAGGTACTCTTATAAGCGATACTATAACCTCTCTGGAGTTTTTGTGGGCATGTCCTCTCTTGCAGACTGGATCTATAGCTAATGTTGGCCCCGCCCACCACTGTCAAAAAGAAAAAATTGTTGTGCGAGTAGGAAAGAGAAATGTGCTTGGAAAAAAGTTTTGAGCGCTCCTTCAGGTTATGTGCATGCTCAAAGCCTGGATTTCTCCTCAAATGCTACAATATTGCACTCAAATACAGACTATCCTCGCGCACGAGTTCTGTAAAAACACATGCCAAAACTTGCATGCACAGAGTTTTGGGCTGTACACACGACTCCTCGATTTCCACGTGCATAGATTTAATTTTCTCTTGCGATTTTTGGCATTGATACGCCGCCATAGTCCGTCGCTGTTATTTTTGGTCGTATCAAAGTTTTTGGCCTTTGCAGGTGTTGGGTAAGGTGGGCAGGTAAAGAGAATGTACTGATAACCTTAGCAATCTTAGCAAAAGGTAGAGTCCCTGGTGATGATGTAGATTAGCGGGTCAATCATTAACGACTGTTAATGAGCCCATAAAAACAATGAGGTAGGACCGTGACACTTCACAGCTGTTATGAATACCTGTCAAGCTGCCATGTCACCCAACGCTTGCCATGTTTCTCTGGCTCTCTCCGTTAAATGTCCTCTTTGCTTCCTTCTCACTCTGTGTCATCATTACCACACCCCCATCCGGCCCTGCTGGCCAATCAATGGAGCGCACAGGATAAAGTTATCCAACTTCTCCTCTCAAACCCGCTACAGTGCATCTCAGTATTCAGTCCTCTGCACCGTGTGTGTCTAAACCCGCTACAGTGCATCTCAGTATTCAGTCCTCTTCAGTCCCTAAATATTGGGAATGGTCATGCTTAGTCGGTTGCAATCACAGAAATAACTGTTCTGAGAGAAATTCAGCACCATACACTGTGTTTATACCTTCAAATTCTGCATTCTAAAACCAGCGATTCAGCCAGAATTTTGTTTTCAAAACAAAACCAATCGAAGAGATAGGCCGTGTGTGTCTAAACCCATTACAGTGCATCTCAGTATTCAGTCCTCTGCACCATGCGTGTCTAAACCCGCTACAGTGCATCTCAGTATTCAGTCCTCTGCACCGTGCGTGTCTAAACCCGCTACAGTGCATCTCAGTATTCAGTCCTCTGCACCGTGCGTGTCTAAACCCGCTACAGTGCATCTCAGTATTCAGTCCTCTGCACCGTGCGTGTCTAAACCCATTACAGTGCATCTCAGTATTCAGTCCTCTGCACCGTGCGTGTCTAAACCCGCTACAGTGCATCTCAGTATACAGTCCTCTGCACCGTGCGTGTCTAAACCCGCTACAGTGCATCTCAGTATTCAGTCCTCTGCACCGTGCGTGTCTAAACCCGCTACAGTGCATCTCAGTATTCAGTCCTCTGCACCGTGCGTGTCTAAACCCGCTACAGTGCATCTCAGTATTCAGTCCTCTGCACCGTGCGTGTCTAAACCCGCTACAGTGCATCTCAGTATACAGTCCTCTGCACCGTGCGTGTCTAAACCCGCTACAGTGCATCTCAGTATTCAGTCCTCTGCACCGTGCGTGTCTAAACCCGCTACAGTGCATCTCAGTATTCAGTCCTCTGCACCGTGCGTGTCTAAACCCGCTACAGTGCATCTCAGTATTCAGTCCTCTGCACCGTGCGTGTCTAAACCCGCTACAGTGCATCTCAGTATTCAGTCCTCTGCACCGTGTGTGTCTATTCAGTTCCCACTCTCCCCACTAAGTACCACGGCATTCAGTTCCCATTTCCAGAGTACCCGTCAGCTTCAAGTCCCCCATGAACTTTACCACCCCTCCAGCTGTGTCAATCTATTTAAGGTCCCTCATGCTCCCTATTGTCCTTTAGTTTTGAGTTCCCTCTCTCCCTTTCCCCCCACCTGTCACAGGAGGAGTTGCTGCGGCTGGACTCGTGCTGCGCGTCCAGCAGGATCTTCTCCATGTCCCCTTTGTGGATGGAGGATGAAGATGGCACATGCTCCAGGCCACCCGTAATGCTCTCCTCTTCCTCCTGGGTCAGCCCCAGCCCCTCACCTTGGTTACCGTTGTCCGGGGAGATGGGGGGAACTGTCAAATGGGTTGGTTGGGAGGGGTTTCCTATGTTCCTGTTCATCTCCAGCTCCACCCAGGATCCTGTGCATACACACACACACACACATCACATGACCTGTGTGACCAATGTCTGTCCTCCTCCCCACTGATATTTATGACAGAGGAGACATTAAATATAATGTGTAGCCCTTTGCCTTTAATGCTGAGCAACACATCCGTTAGCCTACATTATTGACAGATTTGTTTGCTCATTTTAATCATAGCCTAATGTGATGATGTAAAATTGTGGGAAATAAAAAGCAGCTCCTGCTTAAATTTGTAAGTTATAGTTAGACTCGACTGTGAATGTGCGCACATAAATGATACGCGGTATACATGCCATGACAAACAGAAATAATTCACAGATACTCAAGCAACATAGCTTCCATTTTCAAAAACTATAGCAAACAAGGTGGTCCGACTCTGGCTTCAGAGGTCACGTGAGCTGTTGTGTGACCTACCGAACGGACAGAGGATGTTGTACCGATGGAACAGGCTTACAAATATTATTAGCTATTCTAAATTGGGAGAAAAGAAAATACAGGACACAACTAAGTTTAAAAAAAAAATGTGCAGTCACGCAGTGTTGAGAGTAACAAACACTGTAGACATGGAGAGGGATGGTTTTACTGGAACGGATGGTCATCTGGGAAGCAGCGAATGTTATTTCCATGAGCACAAACTGTTTATTTTCAAGCTGGAAACACCCAGTCTGACCGCAAAGAACAGCTGAGGACAGTACCGTCCAGACAAGGTGGCCTCGTCACTCAAGAAACGTACGTGCCACAGAAAAGAGCGTCCAGTGCTTTACGTCTGACCAAACGTATCCCAATAGCTTTTAAATTTCACTCAGGTGGGACACCCCACCTTTTGTATTTCATGCTCCAAATTGTTGTAGCTGAAATTATACAAGACTTCAAGCACAAAAACTTTTCAGAAGAGTATAAAAATAAAAATAAAACACAAAAGGCAAAAGAAACCTATTTAGGGTGCACACCAATAATACAACTGTATAGCCTTGGTGGGATGGGGGAATGAACTGGGTACAAACAGTAAAAAGACAACAACAAAAAAAACTTTTCTCCTTTTCGGTTTTCCTATGTCCCTCACTTTTTCCCCCGGGCAGTTTCCGCTCCCCCCCCCTCTCCCTCTCCTCTCCCCCCCACTTCACTCAAACGGGACCTTGAGGGCGGGAGAGCATTTGAGACGCTGCGTGCCGCGGAGCACGAGGGTGCCGAGCAGTGGTCGGGCTGGGTCCAGCTGGCAGTCACCGCAGTCAAATGAGCTGTAAACACCTCCGACTGATTTTACAGCTGCTCTCACAATCTGCCGTTCTGGCCCGTGATACGTGCAGCTCAGCATAGACGCGCTCCAGGGTCCAGGGAGGCCGTAGCTATGGCTGCAGAACGCCTCAGCATAGGGTGGGGTGTTAGGGGTTATTTGAACAGACTCTCTTAGCCAGGGTGATTGCTGTATTATGTGATGTATAGGGTGCATTGAGTGAAATGCCTGCATTCTGGTCCTCTTCTTTTTTCTCTTTGTCACTTTCTACTTTAGCACTGTCATTAAGCTAAACTCTTTCACTGAGATGTAAAGATAGTTTTTGCTAGTTAAATACTTAAGGCTATAATCTCCCCAACAACTTAAGCCTGTTCAGTCTGATACATTCCCTAATACCATCTCTATTACCATTTAACTTACCGTTAATTATTGATACTGGACTGGACAGCGGAGGATGGACTCCCCTCTATATCAGAGTTCCTCCTGAGAGCGTTTGAGTGTTTTTTCCTCCCACAAGAGATTTTTTTTTAACCTAACTTGCTGGATTCATGGGGGTTCACACTTGGTCTTGCCTAGATTTTCATATTTCCTGTATATCCTGTTTTACTTATGAGTTTCTCAAATTAAGTTGAACTAAATGTACATGTATGGCATGCTTTCTGAAGTTTCTGATACTTTTGTTTTGCAGAGAGTGAGTCTTCCCTGCATTCTTGAATTCACATTACTTCAGTTGTTATGCACCAATACAGACTAGGCAATATACTAGGGTACTGAATCGAGACATGGGATCATTTGCTTTATCAAAGCTCAGACATGTAACAAATAGAGATGGAGAAAAGGAGAACTGGAGAAAGCTCAGAGATTACAACGGTAGCGCCTTTGGGTTACAAGCTTGGTTTTGTAATGACCAAAGCCACACTGCCATCAAATACACAACACAAGATGCAGTGTAGCCTGTGGCTCTCAACCGCTTTTTTCATTTACTTTCCCTTGTTTTTATTTCCCTTTTCTTTTCTGGCATCCCACACGTATCTCCAGCTAATCTCCCTGTCCCTCTCTGACCCCCCCCCCCACCCACCCCCCCCCCCACACACACACACGCACACACTGTAACAGTCCTCTGTGCTCTAATAGAAGTTTAAAAATAGGTCAGCTTAATGGTTAACTTCGACTCCTTGTTACTATGCATTGAGGGCAGTCTTGCTTAAGGAACGACTTAAAAAGATATGTTGAAGTTGACTAGCAAAAACTAAAAAAAGAAAAACATGTGACTTCCTGTGCATACTGCTCAAATGCATCTCATTGGCTGAGCTTGGAGCTTGAACTGAGAGCCCCATGTGGGCCCAGTCTTACTCAGCAGTTCTGACACAGTACTGCTCCTCTAGCCTGCTTTCAGCACAACCTCAGCTCTTTGTCAACAACTACCGGTATTTACTCAGTGTGCTCTTCGTAGTGTTCTCTCGACCAAAATTCTCATCCCCTCTTCATCTCGCCAGCAAACCCTCCTCATCTCTTCCCACAATGCTGTTGTGTTTGTCATCCTAACGCTATCTGGCATGTATGTGCATGTATGTGTGTGTGTGTGTGTGGGGTGGACAGACAATGTTAGAAGCATTGCTGTGATGGGTGATGCACTTTGCCAGTGGTTATAGCTGGCTGACCTCAGTGGAGAGCTCAGGGTCCTAGAATGCCTCTCACCCAAGCCACTCTCATGGGAGCGCAGCTACACATTTTTCACTACGCTCATAAACATCCTGCACAACTCAAACGCATCCATCTTAGTGCAGAACGCACACCAAGACATATTTTAAGATATACTTTTCATGGAAACTTCTGGGTCTTAGGTGCTTAAGCACGTTGGCTAAATGATCAATTATTTGCTTAGTAAACACACTTATCCAGACTGATTTACATTGCTTACATTTTCCCCCCACACTGTCAATTTATATATAATATAGCTGGGAGTATGCACTCAACTTGGGTTCGCACAAGATTACAACAGTAGTTCCTCACATGGAAGTCTGTGGGTTAGGCTACGTGCACAGCTCTAAGCCACACTGTTGGCTACATGGATATTAAAACAGCTGAAAATCTTACATTTTCTCATAGCCACTTTCTGCACTTTTGACCCTGAAACTATACTAAATAACTTGCGTGGTAAGAGTGCAGATTTGGGGCTTCTTTAAGCTGTCAAATCTTATTCAGTCTTCTTTGGTCCCAGGAATGTCAAATAGGCAGAACAGCCGCAGTAGATAACCCAAGCAGTTCATGCACTTCTGTAGGACAAAAACACCTGGAATGAAAAGGTCATAGGGAAGTAATGTCCCAGAGACAGAAACGATACAGGAGCTACTCTGATTTAAGTCCCTTTTCCACCACAGGAACCTTCTCTGGTACTCAAGAACTTTTTGTGGAACTCAGGAACTAAAGCCCCTTTTCCACCAGGGGAACCAGGATCGATTTTGGTTCCTGGGGCATGATTCCTCTCCCCCTTTTTAGTCGACTCCCTGCTCACGAGGTGGTACTTTTCGACGGTTCACAAACTTTTGGAGTGGATGAAATGCAATATATTTAACAGCACCTAGACAGCAAGCAGTCTTCAAAAAAAGAAAACTGGAATTGGAAAAACAAAACCAGACAACACGGACTAACGACAGTTAACAACATTCGCACATTTGACACCCACTGACAAGCAGACCAGTGCTTGCAGTGGCCTACCAAAATACTTCTACGTATTTAGTTGAACTGGATATAGACCACTCAGATAGTGCCGGGAAAAATAAACAAGCAGGATTACAAAAAAATAAATATCACAATATTTGTTAAACTATGGCTTTTTTGCCCCATCACTTCCTCTTACTCTACTTATCTTCATGGTTCTGGAGGTGCGGTGGGACAGCAAACACAAACACGCTCCAGGAACCATTTTAGTTCCTGCCCTCTTTCCTATAACCCGGTCGAAAAGGGGTTATAGGCATTAAAACATGGCAGTTAATACCATGCACAGCACAGAACACGGGCAAACTTTGGATTCTTATTGACTCCCACTGCCCGAGCCTCTGACTTTGTGACCTCAGAAAATGAAGCAATACATTTCAGCTGAGGATAAAACCTTACAAGGCATCAATGGGTATTATTGTCTGTCCAGACATCACTGAGAGAATACATCTCCTTGTCAGACAATTCAGCTGTAATGACCCACATGTTTGCAAGGATGTTATACTGAATCTGTCAGTATAAATTGTGACCTAAGACCTGAATAAAGGTGGTTTATCAACAGATTTGTTTGTCGTGCATACTTCTTGAAATATATATCAAGCCTCTGCTAAGACTTACCAAAAGGTGAGCAACATTGTATTCAAATGATTTCTCTTGTGCATGTCAGCTAGCTTTTCCTTTGACTATCAGCAGACTTTGCAGTACATACTGTATATGAATTTGGATATAAAAAAACATACTACGAAAAGATGTGCTCTACTCACAAAGCTTACAGTTGCAGTAGCCCAGGGAACATTCAATAAGAAAAGGAAACACCAGGAAAGGAAAAGCCAGCACTCTCAATATAAATAGATAAGTAGGTCAACTTCAGCTGTGTGTGCCTGTAGAACCGTGGTCAAGCTCAGCAGTGCGTGCCTGTACAACCGTGGTCAAGCTCAGCTGTGCGGGCCTGTACAACTGTGGTCAAGCTCAGCTGTGCGCACCTGTAGAACCGTGGTCAAGCTCAGCTGTGCGCGCCTGTAGAACCGTGGTCAAGCTCAGCTGTGCGCGCCTGTACAACCGTGGTCAAGCTCAGCTGTGCGCGCCTGTAGAACCGTGGTCAAGCTCAGCTGTGCGCGCCTGTAGAACTGTGGTCAAGCTCAGCTGTGCATGCCTGTAGAACCATGGTCAACCTCAGCTGTGCGTGCTTGTAGAACCGTGGTCAAACTCAGCTGTGCGTGCCTGTAGAACCATGGTGAAGCTCAGCTGTGCGTGGCTGTAGAACCGGGGTGAACCTCAGCTGTGCATGCCTTTAGAACTGTGGTCAACCTCAGCTGTGCACGCCTGTAGAAGAGGCTGCTACTGTTCATTTTCAATCTCAGCTGTGTGTGCCTGTTGAAGGTGTCCCAGGACAACCAATACGAAACAAACAACCCACCCCCTAGCATCATGTACACCAGAGAGCAATACCTGCCATGATGTCATCATCATACCAGCACAAACATGGTGGTGACAGCAAGCTTGTTTTAACCTTCCCAAGAAACACAAGCTGCAGTCTGGGTGGTAGCTGTGGACTGCCTGGCACAAATGCCTGGAGGAAGGCCAGCCACACTGGTCTAAAGCTTCATTCATGCAAAATATGAGGCCATAGGTCGGCCAAAGTACACAGCTGATGGGTTCTTATTCTGGAGGCTTCTGGGACACATAATGTTGTCTGATGTTCACAGGATATTTAACAAACCCTACTTAGATTTTTTTTCTTTCTCTAGTCTTTCTCTACCAAACAAAGCTAAGAAAACACACCTCATATGCAATGTATTTTTAATTTTTAAAAAAAAAAAAGTTAGCATGGGAATGTGACCATTTAACATTTTATGAGAAAGCCATGAAGACTCAAACCAAAAAAACAAAGAAAACTAAATAAAAAAAAACACCATAAACTCCCTTTTTGCCTGCACAAACACAGCCCGGGAACAGCTTCAGACTGTTTAAATACGTGAACCACAGCCCAAAAACAGCCTCAGACTGTTTAAACATGTGAGCCACAGGCTGAGGAACAGCCTCAGACTGTTTAAATATGTGAGACACAGCCCAAAAACAGCCTCAGACTGTTTAAACATGTGAGCCACAGTCTGAGGAACAGCCTCAGACTGTTTAAATATGTGAACCACAGCCCAAAAACAGCCGCATACTGTTTAAACATGTGAGCCACAGCCCGAGAACAGCCTCAGACTGTTTAAATATGTGAGACACAGCCTGAGGAACAGCCTCAGACTGTTTAAACATGTGAGCCACAGTCTGAGGAACAGCCTCAGACTGTTTAAATATGTGAGCCACAGCCTGAGGAACAGCCTCAGACCGTTTAAATATGTGAACCACAGCCCGAGAACAGCCTCAGACCGTTTAAATATGTGAGACACAGCCTGAGGAACAGCCTCATACCGTTTAAATATGTGAGCCACAGCCCGGGAGGCACAGAGCAGTCAGGTCTGCTCAATGACAGCCCCCGTCTCAATGTCACATTACATGATTCAGATGTGAAGCCCCCCTCCCCCCCAGCAACCTGTTCACATCCTGGACAGTTTCCACTTGCCACAGGTCAAGCAATACCTGTCTCATGGACCCCCCCCCCCAACCCCAACCCCAACCCCATATACGAAGAGGGGGTGTCATACATAAATAACACATCAGCCATGACCTCTGTAACTACATTAACCTCTGCCAGTGCCCTGCTCTCGCCTTCCTGGAAATCATGACTGGCAAGCCTGGCCACTGCACCTCTCCTCACTGTCGACTAATCTCAGCTGGCGGCTCACATAAACAAGTCTTTGTGGTCGCGTTCCGGTAACCTTTGCATGACAGGCTAGCATCTGAATACTGCCATTCTTCCAGCAAAAACAATTCCCGGCTAATTTTTCGGAAACCCGAGTCGTGGAGAGGTCCTTGTAGTTCACAAGTTTTCTTGCAAGCAGTCGAAACTGGTGCTGCTGTGTTAAGTCACCCTGAGGCAGGCAATGTTACCCTGAAAGCCTTTTCAAATCATGTACAAAAACTAGTACGGATGTGAGTGACTTTCTGGTCTTCTGATATTTGAATACTTTGTGGATTCTTAACATTCAAATGTCAATATGAAAATGAAATCCCAGTTCTCTCCCCAAACATACTACAGTTTATTTTTCTATGTAACCCAAAAAAACTAAAAAACTAAAAACATCTCCATCCAGTTCATTAGGAAAATGAGTCAGGAGAAACAACCCTTAATGTGATCAATCCAACGCATATCTGGCAACAGAGTGATGGTCTGAGGCTCGTTTCATACCTCAGACCCTTGATGACTTACAGCCATTTTGCCAACCATGGGTTCCATACTATTTCCGTGTAATTTACAGCTTAATCTAGTCCCCCTCCCCCACACCCAAATTCCCATAGAGATCCATTCAAATACAGAAAGGTTATAGTATCGCTTGTAAGAGTACCTGCAAATAAGAGTTTTTTAAATATCATTTTATACCCAGTCATGATAGAATCACCTGCCTACATGTGGAATGTTTTTTGAACTTCCTAGTCTTTTTTCTTTTTTTTTGCCCCTGTCATCAAATTTGGTATTGTCGTATATTTACAAAAATCAATAAACTTGATAAGGTAAAACATTAAATACATTTTCTTTGTACTGTTTTCAATTAACTATATGTAAAAAAAAAAAATTACAAATCACTGCTTGCTGCTTTTATGTGCATTTTACATATTTTCCCAACTTTTTGGGAATTGGGGTTTGTACATCACGTTGCTTTTGTTCATCAGACGCTCCAGAGTAATTTACAACATCCCGCCCTTCAAGAGGCAATATGTAGCCTACATATAAAAGAAACAGCAGGGAGTTTATGCAACGTTGTTATCCGTCATAAATACAGATGATAATGAAAAAACTACAATTTGAGTCATAATTGCGCCATGCTAATTAACTTAAGTAATCGATTACTGATCTAGCCTAATGGAATATTCCAGTTGGTCTGAGCCGTAAAAAATAATTTCAGCGCGTTTCTTTCTTGGGTCCCCGTCAGCACATATTATCCTTGGTAGTTAGGCTACTTCTACTTTAAGTGTGTAGCGCGGTGCTCTGTGAAATGTTGCCTTTCAGGAGGGAGGGCCGGAGACAATAGGGATGCGTCTGCAATACAATCGATCTCACACATGGATCTGCAGATTGCCGCTGACGTCAAAATGGATGCAATGTGCAAACCAGGAATAACATCAACCTGAATTAGTAAAACAACAGCAACATTTGCATCTAGGTCATGTTTAAACTTATTTGGGTTTCTGCACATCTAAAGCTTTTAGAATGTAGGCTATAGTTAGAGCCAGCTTGAAATTTTCAGGACAATCTAATTCCTCTTAGGTATTCAAAAGTTATTTATAGGCTATATAAATAAACGTTACTGCAGATAATACTTTGCATAAACATAATGCATTTTACTTGATTATTTAAACGAAAATCTCGGCATAACAACAGTAGGCTAAACATTTTTTTGCAAGTTGTCTCTTGCTAATTTAGCATTTCATTTAGTTATTGTTTGCTGGTTCAAAGTATGCACCAAGACCGTTCAGCGACATTTTGCTGACGTAGCCTACATTGAGAACTTTGCAAGCTAGCTGGAGACGTGCTGTGCTTGTGCAACTTGAACAAAAGCTCGATGCTTGCGTTGCCTCTATTTTGTTAGCTATAAAGTCCATCCGTCAACCGTGAATTCAGCGAGAAATGTACTTAATCCATAAACAGCCAAACTAAAAAAACATTTATGCGATTAGCTACATAAACATATAGAGAAGTTATGCTTCGCGGAAGCCTCATAATATAAGGTTGTCCTCTCCGCAGGCCAGCTAGCTTGTTATGTTTACCTTAAGACAAAGCATCATACACACATGCAGCTAAGGAGCAATTTCATGGGTGCACGTGCGATTACATAAAGCATTCGAGCTATTCTGTCTTGCATTTTAGAAACACAGTTTGTGTCGCAGCGAATAGTACAATAAACATACATTTAATAACGTTATTTATAACACTCAGTCCTCTCCATTTTTAAGTTCCTAGACATATCGTGCCTTGTTGACATCAATGTAGAGCCTCCTCTTCTCTACTTGGGCAAACATCAACGATTGGTTGGGAGTTCCTTCAATCAGGACACGACGCTTAGAGAACCTACGCCCTTCAGCCCGCCTCTTCAAACACAGAAGTATTCTATTTGTGCGCACGGGTGTCAATTCTCTGAAACCGTTTCGTTCGAGTGTTAGATCCGCCTCCATACCCTGCCCATAAAAAGACCCAAAGGAAATTCCAACCACTGAACTCAGTAGAAGGCAGTTTTTCTACTCAATATGCTTTTTCAAAAGTCACGAAATATCAGTTTTTAGGTTAGCAGGAAAGCATTCTACAAAGGTACTTCAATGTCATCAAGCTATTCCCTTCTATGTCGATGGTACCTACCGTTCAGCGATGGATCTCCGTTGTTATTTGCGGAGGCAGCGGTAGACATAGCGCCTGTGAGAGTTGCTCGCGTATGACTGCCAATAAGACGTGCACACTGAGCACACAGATCTAGAACATGCGCGCAACCGCGTCCACGTTCCGCGTTTGGAGCACTGACCCTGGATCAGTTTTTACCATTTGACACAATGCTCAAGGTTAGCACTAGGCTTGGCTCAACTGTTCACAGATCAACGCTAGGAGCCGCAATAAACTGATAGCAGGGTTGACGTCAGCAGGGTAGATCTAAACAGTACAGCAGCGCACTTCGCTGGCTAACAAAGAACACTGGATTATGCAACACGATTTTATCAATCCATTCTGATATCAAATCCGTGTGATACGTGTACTCGGTGAACAGTTCACATTTTATATGTGCAGCAATAATTGTATATAAATAGCTAACGTAAACACAGTAATTCCAGCATTTATATAGGCTACACAAGTCATGGTCTGTTAAAGGTTTATATTTACAATATACGTTCTCTGTTGTTCTACACAATGAAGCAACGGTAAAGAAGACACGACGCCCAGGGTTATTTAATTATCTTTTATTATTACTATTATTATTATTATTCAGTAGTTCAGCATAGTAATTCTATTTTTGTTTATCCTAATTGAAATCAGAATTTTCCATTTCTGCAAACCAAAGGCAGGCAGGTTACAGTCAATTGGTTAAAACATCTGTAGAATTATTAACACAGATCACCCACATCATAAAGATAATTTGACCCCCCCAAAAAAAAGTGCATTCTACCAGGGCTCTTGTGGGGACCCCTGGCCTGGACAGTGGCCACCATTCACACCAGGAGGACAGTCTCTGTTAATACTCCAGGAGAAAGCTAATGCGCATCTGAACACAGCATGACTTTGGCCCCCGGGCCCCTGCAACGTGACAGCAAGGCATCTGTACAAGTCTCCTGCTCAAGGTGCTTGCCCACTGTCTGTCTGTCTGTCTGTCAGGAGGGTGTGTGAGTACAGACGTCCGCTCTTCAGTTTCCTCAAAAACAGAATGCAGCCCCAAAGGCTGGCAGAGTAAAAAAAAAAAAAATTCCTGAAGATTAAAGCCATAACAAAAGGATGAAATGAAAGAAAACAGGGCTTTCCAGCCTTTTGCCAGTAAGCTCACAAACGGCAAAGAAATACCTCAAATGTTCTTGAAACTGGATGGTCACTTCACTCCTTCCATCCTATGTAGCCTTAAAGTTAATGAATATTCATGAAGAGGTGTGCCCTGCCAAATACTCAAATTCCCCCCCCCCCCTAGTGAATATTCTCAAGAAGCATCAAAGGGTAACTTTCAATGCTAAGAATATAGAGTGAATGAACTAGAGTAGGGATACTCAATACTCAAAACTCAAATATTGCCCTCAAGAACAGTAGAACTGTTGGTTCTCTTCTACCTGATAGACCATAGTCCAATAATGTCTGCAAGTGTTGTGCAAGCCACTCTGGATAAGAGCGTCTGCTAAAATGCCACGAATGTCACTGATTGGTGTCCCAGGATGAAAACCAGCAGTACAACTGGACACAAGGGCCAGATTTAAATATCCTTGGTCAAGAGCCCTGTTTCTGAAAAGGAGACTCAGAGAGTCGCCCAAATGGCGGCACATGATCTTTGGTTCTTATACATGGTGTCATGGTCATGCCACAGGACCACAGCACTGACTGCTGATCTCTCCCCAGCCTGGTCCTAGTTTGGGCCTTTCCAACCCTGGAGTTACTTGGTCACCTCATTGCATCCAAATGCAGGAAAGAAAAAAAAAAAAAAAAACACTGAATCACTTTTCCCTTTAACTTGAGTCAAAAATCATGTACACCATTCCAGCATAGTTTAAAAAAACCACAAAAAAACTCCAATGAAAACCCACACTACTAGATGTAGCAATCAGTTCTCCCGATTACCAGGTAGTTCAGTGTGCGCTTGTGCGTGCGCACATGCGTGTTTACCATCTTAATCCTTAAAAAGTAAGACTATTTTTCCAAATTTGAGTACATTACCTCACACTGCTCACGACCAAAACACTGATCTGTGGTTTCAACCAAATTATCTACGGTACACTTTTTTGCGAAGAAACAAAGCACTGCCACACACACTCGCCAGTTCAGACTTTATCTGGCCGTTCCAAAAAGCTTTGGTGACGGGTGAGGAAAATACTTCCTTGTACAACACGAAGAGCGTGGCGCTGACACGCATACGCAGGACTTTTAGAAGGGGCTTCTGCCAGAATGGTAAATCCATCACATTAAAATGCAGTAGCTTACACACGCAACCTTTAACCTTCCCGTTATTTGCCCTGACAACACCAGGGCCATACTGCCATCTTCACAAACCTTGTATACTGTGCGCCCTGTGCACCATTTAAGCGCAATAATGCATGCTCTATGAATGCATTATATGATTTATGAGCGCTGCTAAACCCCTGCCCCCCTTTTAAAGGCATTTATTTATTTCAGATCATGCCAAAGAGGAAAAACTAAGTCAAAGATTTAAGGTATACAAACCTTTAAGACTAAACTTGTCACACAGCAGAAATGAATCTCTGATATGCTAAGAGTCAGCATGCCAAATAAGTCATATTGAGCAACTCCCTGTAAAAAAAGCTTTAAATCAGTGATGTCACACAGACTGTGCACAAAGGGTTTTGGCATTTTACTGAACGACATGATCATGTGGTCTCTTTTCAGACAGCCGAAAAGCATCACAGACTGGAAGAAAAAGGCCTTACGAGATTGAGCAGTCCAGCTACTCAACACTGGCCTAAGAAACAAAAGACTGAAAATGTTCTCTTAAATATATTCATTTCAGACTAGAAACCATGTGAAATACCATTAAAACAGCAAATAAAGTTCCTCTTAGGCACAAAAATAAGCCGCAAATGACAGACACACATAGGCACACGCACTCACCCCACACACAAACAAGCGGCTACACACACACACACACACAGACACAGACACAGACACAGACACACACACCCTTTATGATACGCAAGCCAGTGCCTGGGTAGGCAGTTGCAGTGAAGGACGCAAACGGTTACAAACCTGGCCCCGAATCTGGAGCCGGATCACAAGATCGGAGTAAAACGCCAGTCCCACAGAGAAAGCCACTTCAGTACTGACTTGGGAAAAATAAAGAGAGTCACTTTTAATGACAGCTGACACACAATGGTGATTGCTGGCAAGCCTGGCCACGCAGAACAGGGTCGTGGGAAATTACAGTCTCTCACTCCCGTTACACCATCATACAAAAATAAACTCTGCACATTAATTCCCTAACATGTACATGTCATTCTGAGGTGCTTTAACAGAAACAGTGAGAGAGAGAAAGAGAGAGATAGAGGGGAAAACTTTGTTTAAAAACAAACAAAACAAGAAACCATTCCAAGGTGAGACATTTGTACAGTTTATAAATACGATAAGCATCTTTTGAGACCTTTTTCTGGTCGACATTCTTCTCTTTAACCGTAGAAAAAGGCCAAATGAAAGGGATGAACGACTGCAACCCAAACGCAGATGGGCCGCAGTCCCTAATCTCTCCAGGGCGGGGGAATCTGGGCGTGTCCCAGATAGGGGTGTGGTCACGTCACGACGTGTCGGATCCTCTGCTCGGACACTCTGAAGGCAACCAACACAACCGGACGTCACCGGGGGAGGGGGGAGGGGACGGGGCATGGAAGTCCATATTGTGCTTGGCATTCACGTACAGGACATTTAAAGGAGGGGGGTTAGAGTACGTGCAGTCGCACTCACCATCGTTAAAAACTGACCCAACGGTCTCCAGTGTCCATCAGTCCACAAGCCGCAGGTACAGAACCTCCGCAGTGCTCATCTGTGGGTCCTCCCTGACCACGCCTTACACAAATACAAATCAACTGACAAATTGCGGACAGGTTCCGTTTTTTTTTTAGTTTTTTTTTTAAAGGACGTGAACAAACTTGGCAACGAAAGCCCGCCTTTCACAGCCTGGTTTTTTACAGAAAAAAAGTCTGAAAAAAGTGTGTGGGACGAGCCGGAACGTCAGGTGGAACCCCTTGGTTATTGGGGAAGGGGGTGGTGTTACTTACCGGATAGTGAGAAAGAAAGAAGAATTAAAGACATAAAGACAAAAATAAACCGCTACTTTTGACGACTGAGTTTAAACCGCAAAATAAAAATGTGTACATTTAAAAAAAGTCTTGATGGCACCAGTCAGGCAAAGGAAGTGGGAAGCTTCTGCACGACTCCTGTTGCATTTTACTATTAAAAAAGAACCTCCGCAGGCTGTCTGGACAACCCTGTGAGTGAAATCAGTTACCCATACCCCTCTGCTCTCCAGAGGGAGGGGCTGAGATGTGGAAGGTGGAGTTATAAGGGGGCGGGATAACAGGGGAGGGGGCGGGAGGGGTGGGGGGCAGGTGATGTGGCTATGGGACGCAAAATAATATTTTTTTCTTTCTCTCGAGGCCCTAGTTGGGCTTGTCCTGGAATATGTAGAGGTTGTTGGTGGTGGCCACGGCGATGACGTTATCCTGTGGGTGCCAGGCCGTGTGCAGGATCTTTTTGTTAAAGTCCAGGCTGTCCACACTGATCTCGTCCTTCTTGCGCTTGCCGCCCGCGCACACCTTCCGCGGCTTGAGCACGGAGCGTGGCCGGCTGCTCTCGCGCGACGCCTCCAGGGTCACGTCTCGCCGCTGCCCACGGTCGAACATCCGGAAGAAGTTGTTGTAGGAGCCCGTCATCACGACACTGGGAGGAGAGAGAGAGAGAGAGAGACACGGAGGCGGTGGAGAAACGATCAGAAACGATTCCATTTCGTGCATGGCCAACGGTAAACTCAGGACTGCACAGCAGGCATGCAGATAACGCATAGCGGTTTGAGACAGTCCAGGGTTTACCGTCAGCTGGGTTACACTCACTGGGCTGTCCACCGTGCTTCTAGTAAAACCTGGACTAGATCAAACTGCTATGCAGTTCTGAGTTTTCTTTGGGAGTGTTACATCAATCTGATTGGACAGGTAAAAAACTCCCCTCGTCCAAAAAATGTTCAAAACACTGTGTGCCGAAAACTGAGATAAAACTCACACACTAAATAAAATGAAGGAAGACATCATAAACTATTACCATAGTTAATAGGTCCAAAAAAAGAATTTTAAAGACAAAGAAAATGATAATGAGCCAAATCTGCATTGTGATAACAATTAGAAGGACAAAATTATGGAACATGTTTCCCAGAAAATTTATCAAGATATTAGTCAGAAAGTTACATCTTGGTGGGGCATGCCCCATAACTATACAGCACAGAGAGTTTGGCACTTTTCAGGGTTTCCTACAGAAGTAACCACAATGCCCACAGACTCTCAGCCCTTAAAACATGAACTTCTGTATGTTCTGACCTCATGTAACCACACAGCATTCAGATTTCACACACAACCACACAATAAAGCCTCAAACTTGGGTTCTTCTTCTTCCCATTTTTCCTGCCTACCCAGAAACCCTCACTACCTGCCTGCCTCCGTACCCTCAAAGAATAATTCTCCCCATTGGATAACAACATCGCACACCTGCTCTCCCAAGCTTATCGCCCAATAAAAACACTTCAAACTAATGTGAACACATCAGACAAAACCGCTATATGGCTTGGTGTTTTCCATGAAGCTGCTGTGGCCTACTGGTTGGAGTTGCTGCCTCTCACACAGAGAATTGGGGGTTCGAGCCCACTGAAAACGGTGATTTTCAAATTAACAAACGTATTTTTATTGCAAAGGCAAAAGACGTTTCCAATAGTAACTGTTCAATGTTTCACTTGTATTTAATTTGAACGACAGCGAAATGGTAAAAGTCAGACGACACCATTTCAAGTAACGTTACGCAGTATGGAAACAAATCTTTGCTGTTGACCCTGATGCTTGGTCTTGTGGTTAGCGTCAAGCCTTAGTATGCGAGAGACGTGGGTTTGAACCCCACCTGGTACTAAAGTGTAATTTCATTTTGGACTAAAACAGTGTGTGCACATGTTCCGGTTTTCTCATACAAAATTTTTTATTGCAAAAGCAATGACATGTTTACAATATTAACTGTTCACTTGTAGCCTGTTAGTTAAACAATTCAGTCACTGGACACCATGGCAGTTAGTTATGCAAAACGTTATGGAAACAGGTATACCATGGCCATTTGTCAAGCAAAGATTCAAACAGATTTAACGAAGAATATCATCTGGTTAAGATCGCGTTGCTGCATTAATGTAAAAAACAATCTATAAATAACTGTGACAGGCTATATGTTTTCACAAACATTTGTTTTAAAGACGGTCATTAAAGAAAAGCCGACCTATTTCGATAGGCGCCCGCTACCACTGCACATAGCCTACAGTTACAGTAGGCTACAGGGACAAACATGCATGAGTGTAGCATACGTTTACTTATGTTGTCATTTCTTTACTAATTTGTGACAAAAAATGTGCACTTCAGCTCTGTTCACTTTATGCTTTTCACACATAACATAATGTGACCATAAAATGAACGACTACAAAAATTAAGAATTTACGATAATATAATCTACACACCCTAACGGGTTCATATACCATCAATTCCGCAAAAACATGAGTTTCATGGTTAGTCACTTTAAAAAAAAATTACAATAGCCTCCGAACATGTCATAGTCTACTTCTGCAGACAATGTCTATTGCTAACATTAGGCCATATAATAATAATATAACATAAAATGTAATTATTATCTATGCTACCTTCTTTGACAGTAGTTCTTATTTTATCATGCAAAGATCTCTGGGAAATAGCTATGCCAGAAAGTTTGAACGTCAGTCAGCTGGTCAGGAAAACAAACCTACTAAAGAGTGTAGCCTAAAGGAAACTACTACGACGAAGCGAGTCAAAAATATATAATATTCCATGCACATCCATGGTTTACAGTTCGAATAGAAGAAGAAGCTATATTCAAAAATTTGCAACAAAATACATTTATTTCAGAATAGTCACTAGTAGCTATAGACATAATTAGCCTAATGCATTAAAATATGTTTAAAAAAAATAATAATAATAATTGCATGTGTTTCTACACAATAACAGCAAGGTGTTTTAGCCCCAAGTGTGATAGAGCCGCTGTGGAAATGTCGACTGTACTACACACTGTACTATACCTTGACTATGCTTATTTGTACTACAACGTGCACACTATACAACGTGTACAACTATACGTGAACATGATTTTCTTAGCGTGTATAAACGGTGCATTTTACAGTCTGTGGCGAGAGGATTGGTCGTAAGTCAAACTTTACGGGATTTTCTTAAAGCTGCATTTCTTAATTTTAGATTAATGAATACTGTAATTGAGACGGATACGTCTCAACCACTAGGGGCAAAGTTTATACAGTTCAAATAGGCTACGTACTGTCATGCAGTTAATTTAGATGTAGTTCATGGTAGGCTAAAGCACAGAACTCACGCCTATGTCTTTCTTTGAGCTACAATGCATGCGTCTGCATGTATTCTGTACGCATGTCTCTCTTGATGTCATTATCTTCATGCATTATCATCATTAGTTAGCTACCAAACACATTACATTAGTACACAAAAATAAGTGATATCTCACCAAAAAAGATGTTTTCAACGTTAAAAAAATGCTCACGCATAGCCTACAAAGCACTGTCTGTAAGTCCTTAATTCCAACTTGCAAAAACTAGGCCTGCCTTTAAAAGTATTGATATCAAAAGTTACAACTAACAATATTGCCTATCGTAGCTCACACCAATTAAACTAGCTCTATTCCAAAGCAATGCTATCCAAACTTTCCTAAATTCTTTAATGCAACTTGGCCCTGTGTATTTTCATCTTACCATCTCAAGAGAATGTGGTCAATGAAACTGTAGCCTATGTGCCACATCAAACGGAAAAGACAATCATTTATAGTGGAAATAATCAGAGATTCACATGTGTTGCAATTTCTACACTACAGGGTATGTTTGAACAATTGTCTGCATCTAGTGCTTTGGGTCTATGAAAAGCACAGCATGAATAAAATGTATTATTATTATGTATTAATTGATGTATTTAATTATTTGGAATATTTGGATTTCTATAGTGGTCCTAGAGCGTAGATATTCTTGTGTTCACAAAATTCTGTTTGCAAATAACATTATTATTAGGTTAACAAATTAGTACTATTACTTATTTGGCATCATCTGACCCACAAACATACAGTAGGCTACATTGACAGGGCAAACATGTCTGGATAGGTTTATAAAAATGCTATACGTAGGCTGTTTTCAATATCATCATATTGAATTTTTCTTGGTGTAAATGTCTGTTTGTGAATTGTACAGAAATCTGTAGCAGCAGCGAACATTTTAAAACCTGTACATTTTCTAAAGTAAACTTTACAACAAAATACAAACATATACTTTCTGGAGTGTAATTATTTGTCAGCTGTTTAAACCATTAATTGAAATTATATTTTGTTCCATGAGGACATTTTTATTATTTGACATTTAAAGTTTGAATGACCAAAATCTTTTTTTTTTTTTTTTTAATGTCAAGTTGCATTAAAGAATTTAGGAAAGTTTGGACAGCATTACTTTGGAATAGAGCTAGTTTAATTATTGTGAGCTACGATAGGCAATATTGTTGTATCTTGGCCACATTTTGATATCAATACTTTTAAAGGCAGCCCTAGTTTTTGCAAGTTGGAATTAAGGACTTACAGACAGTGCTTTGTAGGCGATGCCCGAGTAACTTGGCATTTTTTTAATGTTGAAAACTTATTTTTTGGTGAGATGTTTGTGTGTGTAGAATATAACAGCTTGAGGATAACATTTATTATTATTGATTTTTTTTTATTTTTATTGTGGGGATTCCTGGTGAGAGGTGCCTGGTGACATGGTTGCTGGAGAGCGAGATATGATTGAGAGAGGGGTTCCCCTTTAGCAGCTAGAGGCCCACATAACTGTATATGTGTAGAGGACTGCCTCTTACACTTCTGATACCTTGAGTATGAGACTAACATTGCAGGCTATGCATGCATTAGCGACGTGCTGTGCCGTCATGCTGAAGTTGGTGCTCTCTCCCCTCTCTAGAGCGGGACTAAGTTCACGCAGCCGGCAGAGCACCTCGGGGCACATAGGCCCGCACTCCTCCAGACGCACGGCCTCGGAATTTGTGCTCTGTCGCACAGTGATAAGGCCTGATAACGACTCCACGCCCCGCACGGCACTAGCCCCAGCTGGGGGGGTTGGAGGAGTCATATCTGCATCTTCTAAATACAGAGGACTACGTCATTGTGTCTGGAACACCCAGACTGATTCTCAGGCCGGACCTTGCGTCCTTTAGCAATACTCCTCAGGATGAGCTGGAAGTCACTCTAGATAAGGGAATGCGTTTAGCAATTTATGTAACATTAAGAAAAAAAAATTATTACTTCAATTATTTTTACTGGGAGAGGGGCAAGAGGCTTCGCAAAAACTGCTGATGTCACTGGAAATCCTGACCGCCCAATAAACAACATGCTAACCTGCCGTTTCTGTGCTGCATTTGGGGTCTTTACATCGGCCGCCTTCTGGGAAAGTTTCAGTAGCCATTTTTAAACGCTTGAGCAAAGACATACAAGCTTTTCCCAGTCCTGATCGCTCGGGGACATCCTCACCTGTCGTTCCCGTTCCAGCAGCACTCAAACTTGTCGAAAATGCAGTCGTTCTCGTAGAGGGAGCACAGTTTACTCCTGAGATACTCGTGCACCTGAAAACGGAGATGACCCAAGATCAGTGCTGAGCAGTGTGAACGCACATCATGCCTGCACTCAACTGACCCCACATCAGTTCTGAACACAGCGTACACACAAACGCGAGCACGCGCACACACACACCCACACATACACACACACACGTTTGCGAACATGTACAACAAATTAATTAATTCAAAGCAGAAATACAATATTTAAGGATAAATATTTAAAGATTTCAATATTTAAGGATTTCTAAAATAAAATATGAGTTATGTCCAGTCACATTATGTAGGCTATATGTATACTGTTTCCAAAAGAGAAAAAAATTACTCAAAAAAGTATTGCGAAAATATCTTTCTCAAATTAGGTAAAGCCTAATTGTAAAAGTCCAAATCAACATCCAGTCTGATTAGGTCCTTGAGTGAAACATCAGCACATAGACACAAGTAAATGCTTGTATGATAAAACAGTACACAAATCCATGCAAGCCCATAAGTCATTAAGCAGCCAAAATGTAACTTCACCAAAATCAATTGTCTTAAAACACACTAGGAAAATTTTAAACTAGACTATGGTAACAAATAACCTTCATAATATAACTTATTATTGTAATAAACATATTCTTATCAAAGAGCTCCCCCTGTTGGTGAGGATGAAACTATCCCTCACAACAGACAGACGCATGTACAGTATATGTAATATTAATGGAAAAAAATGAAAAAATTGCAATTCAACACATCCCCAGAGCATGTATTTTAAAAACTATAACCTCTCAACCAAGACCTGATGTACAGATGACAGAAAAATAAGCTGGAAGTCTGCAGTAATCTCCATGGCAACCCGTGGCCTCACCTGATAAGTCTCAACAGGCCGGTTCTCCATGTTGAGGTCCCAGATCTTGATGGACAGGTAGTCGCGTGTCATCAGGTATCGGCCGCTGTGGCTGAACTTGACATCTGAGATAGATGAGATGATCTCGGAGAAGAAGGAGCGGTTGCTGGGGTCCTCCGGCTCCTCAAACACTAGCCAATCACAACCAAAGAACCACAGTCACCTGACCGGAATGTACTCAATCATGTTTCCATTTCGCAAAAACCAAAACCTATGAAAAACCAGTGAGATGAGTATATGAGTATAACCAGCTGAAACAATGGATGGTTCCCAGATTTACAGATGCCACAATTTCAAGTACTTTTCAAGAGTTAAAACTTTTCTAGGGGACTGTGAATAATCTCTCACCAAAAGCTTTCAAGCAATTCAATGCATCGTTGTCAGGATTCTGTCATTTCAGAACATTAAAGTCCTGAATTTTACTTTTCAAAAGCTGAGACCCTTTAAGGCAGGGCTGCCCAACCTTGTTCCTGGAGATCTACCATCCTGTAGGTTTACCATCCAGTAGGTTTTCACTCCAACCCTAACAAAGCACACCTCATTCAACAGCTCGAGATCTGATTGAGCTGCTAATTAGTAGAATCAGGTGTGCCAAATTAGGGTTGAAATGAAAACCTACAGGATGGTAGATCTCCAGAAACAGGGTTGGGCAGCCCTGCTTTAGGGAAACTGAACTGGGGTCAGTGCCTATGCAAAGATGTGGTGGTGTATTTAGTCCTCCCCGCAGGTAGGGGGCAGAAGAAGCAGGCACTCACATTTGGAGTGCTTGTCGCAGAGCGCAGATGCCCTCATGTCACACAGGCGGATGGTGCCCTTGCTGCTGCTGTAGACAAAGGTGTTGCACTGGTTTGGGTGGAACTCGGCGGCTGTGATCACCTCCGTCAGCTCCTCCATGTTGGCAGGCTTAATGTCCACGATGTCTGAGAGAGGACTGGAGTCAAGGGGTCAAAAGCGAGCTCACTTTTCTTTTTTTTTTTTTTTTTTTGCTCTCTTCCACATCTTCGCATGGGTGTTTTAGCTGAGCTTCAACACTGAGGCGGAGCATTTCGACCCACCTCTCTCTCTCTCCATCTCACTTTCTCTCTCCCCCACCCGGTTTCATTCTCTCTCTTCACCTCCTCCTTCATCTTGCTCCACTTCCTTCATCTCGTCTCCCCTCTCTACTTCAGTCTCTGCCTTCCCCCCTCCATCATTATGCCTCTTTTACCATCCATCTCTCGCCCCCTCCTCTCTCACTCACTCGCTCCCCTTTGTATTAATTTCTCTCCTCCCATCCACCTCTCCCTCCAGGATACTGAAGCTGCGGTCGGTGATCTCCAGGTGCCAGAGGTTGATTCGCAGGTCGTCCGTGGACAGGTAGGTCTCGTAGTCACTATTGACGGAGATGGAGTTGATGTGGTAGGTGTGGGCATTGGAAAACACTCGCCGGGGACTGGCCTCCACCATCAGATCCATGGGTCTGAACACCGGCACCTGCAGGCAAGGGCAGTGGCTATGGGTCGCATGGTAACCACAACTATGGTAACGGCAGTATCAACAGTAACTTGCCAATTCCAGGATGTCTGCCCCTCTGTTGTTGACATCCTTGCATTGTTGTACATTGATAAAGCATCTTAATAACAATAGGAAATAATCAACAGTATGTTGTCAACTTGGATGCTTCAAACCCGTCATGGCAAGATGGACATCAGAAACACAGTTAGAGATAAGCATTGTGAGAAAGATTAATAAAAATGAGGACAGTAATAACATTTCTAAATTGTCTTTCTTTGCCCTCTATGACAGTGGAGGTGTCTTAATAGTGCCTATGCACTGATTATACTATTTAAAATGTATTGATAATATTTGTTATTGAGACTAAGTGGAATGATATTTATTAATAAAGATGCCTCTTTACCCTTAGCGTTGTGACGGTTGAGGGGTCTCTGTATTTATTAATAAAGATGCCTCTTTACCCTTAGCGTTGTGACGGTTGAGGGGTCTCTGTATTTATTAATAAAGATGCCTCTTTACCCTTAGCGTTGTGACGGTTGAGGGGTCTCTGTATTTATTAATAAAGATGCCTCTTTACCCTTAGCGTTGTGACAGTTGAGGGGTCTCTGTATTTATTAATAAAGATGCCTCTTTACCCTTAGCGTTGTGACGGTTGAGGGGTCTCTGTATTTATTAATAAAGATGCCTCTTTACCCTTAGCGTTGTGACGGTTGAGGGGTCTCTGTATTTATTAATAAAGATGCCTCTTTACCCTTAGCGTTGTGACGGTTGAGGGGTCTCTGTATTTATTAATAAAGATGCCTCTTTACCCTTAGCGTTGTGACGGTTGAGGGGTCTCTGTATTTATTAATAAAGATGCCTCTTTACCCTTAGCGTTGTGACGGTTGAGGGGTCTCTGTATTTATTAATAAAGATGCCTCTTTACCCTTAGCGTTGTGACGGTTGAGGGGTCTCTGTATTTATTAATAAAGATGCCTCTTTACCCTTAGCGTTGTGACAGTTGAGGGGTCTCTGTAGCGGCCGTCCTCTTCCTTTAGGTTGTACCCCTCAGGTCTCTTGTCTCGTTCACTGATCTTCCACAATTTTATAGTCTTATCTGCCAATCAGAGAACAGAACACGCCTCCCAATCAGAAAACATGAACACGCCACACAATCAGAGAACAGAAACACACCTCGCAATCTGAGAAAAGGAAGCCCCACAAAGTAGAACTCGGTTTATAAAAATACGGTTTACAAAATAACTTTATATTGTGTGTGTGTGTGTGTGTGTGTGTGTGCTCCACGCCTGAATCCAGCGTGGTGCTCAGTGCTATAGCAACAGGTTAGCTTGTCTCACAGCATCTGACCACAGAAAAACGTAACTGAGCCAACCAATTCACGACCGTGGTTAGCTTCTAAACCAAAAACGCAAAACCAGGCGACAAGAAGGCAATTGGGCATGCCCCATACCTCTAGAGCACCGAGAGTTTGGCACTTTTCAGGGTTTCCTACAGAAATAACGACAATGACCACAGACTCTCAGCCCTTAAAAACATTAAGTTCTAACATCATGTAGCCACACATAATTCAGGTACAACTTCACACAACCACACAATAAAGCACCAAACTTCGGTTACTTGGAGTATTATTATTTCTTCTTATTCTTGATTTTGTCATCAAAAATGCTTTATGCCCTCAAAGAATAATTCTCCCCATTGGATAAAAACATCTGATCAAAGTAGTCTGGTCAAAAAGTAGCCAATTGCAGAATACACAGGCAAAATTAACGCTGTACAGACATAATGCCTTTGATTGACAGGATGTGAACACATCATGCTTTTGGACATGGTTAACCCCAGACAACTCCCTAAGCACAGCTCAGTCAGTGGGGGATAGGCGCTCCGTCAGTGGGGGATTGGCGCTCCGTCAGTGGGGGATTGGCGCTCCGTCAGTGGGGGATTGGCGCTCCGTCAGTGGGGGATTGGCGCTCCGTCAGTGGGGGATTGGCGCTCCGTCAGTGGGGGATTGGCGCTCTGGCGCTCCGTCAGTGGGGGATAGGCGCTCCGTCAGTGGGGGATAGGCGCTCCGTCAGTGGGGGATAGGCGCTCCGTCAGTGGGGTATAGGCGCTCCGTCAGTGGGGGATAGGCGCTCCGTCAGTGGGGGATAGGCGCTCCGTCTGTTGCGAAGCTGCTTGAAGGAAGATGCGACATCTCCTGCACACTTGCACATGACAAGGTTTGAATGACTACATTTTTCTATAAAATGAAAAAGCACAGGGCCAAGTTACATGAAATAATTTAGGAAACATTGGGTAGCATTGCTTTGGAATAGAGCTCGTTTAATCCGTCAGTGGGGGATTGGCGCTCCGTCAGTGGGGGATTGGCGCTCCGTCAGTGGGGGATTGGCGCTCCGTCAGTGGGGGATTGGCGCTCCGTCAGTGGGGGATTGGCGCTCCGTCAGTGGGGGATAGGCGCTCCGTCAGTGGGGGATAGGCGCTCCGTCAGTGGGGGATAGGCGCTCCGTCAGTGGGGGATAGGCGCTCCGTCTGTTGCGAAGCTGCTTGAAGGAAGATGCGACATCTCCTGCACACTTGCACATGACAAGGTTTGAATGACTACATTTTTCTATAAAATGAAAAAGCACAGGGCCAAGTTACATGAAATAATTTAGGAAACATTGGGTAGCATTGCTTTGGAATAGAGCTCGTTTAATTTGTGTAAGCTAAGGTAGCCAGTTTTGTAATAATAATAGCAATAGCCTTGTTGTGCTGGCTAGCAAGCTAGCCGGTTAGCCTATCGTTTTATAGCTAATGTGGTAGTACTCTAAGTAACCAAAGCAGGCCTTACGGTTTGCTCCTCTAACCTCTATCTATCCTTTATTTCGTGAAAGTGTGTGACTTTCTTTATATTAACGTTATATTTGAGATCAATAACACATTTTTGAGATTCAGAGATACTTGGAGGAGAGTCTGTGCTACGAGCTACCATCAGGCAACTGAGCTGCGCAGTCAGGCGTTGCAGGCAGACTGCTTTCAACCAAACACATTTTATTCTACAGGACAAGCCTCGGAACATTCCACTAATAAAAACAGAGACCGTAATAGAACAGAGGAGCGATCCTAGATATAGTGGGGTGCAAATATTTGGTACCCCTGGTCAAAATGCCTTTAATTAATTAATATCTAAGTGAACTGAAGCTAACCTGCATGGCTAAATGACACATTTCCTCAAATTTTAAAGCAAGATTACTTTTTATTTTATTACAGTTTCAAAACAATAAAAAAATTTAAAAGGCCCTGTGCAAAAGTTTGGGAATCCAATTATTCTGTTACTTTTTAAAAAGATGATTACTAAGGCCCAGGCTATTTACTCGTTAGGGCTTCAATGGGTCAGGTGAATATAACTCCAGGGCTGAACTATGTATTCTGAAGTAACTCCATGCCTTCTAAAGCATCCGGCTGCGGTGGCTGTTCTGTATGGTGTTAACAACCATGGGTTCCTCTAAACGGAACGGCAGTGTAGTATAATGGTTAAGGAGCTGGACTTGTAACCGAAAGGTTGCAGGTTCGATTCCCAGGTAGGACACTGCCGTTGTACCCTTGAGCAAGGTACTTAACCTGACTTGCTTCAGTATATATCCAGCTGTATGAATGGATAAATGTAATAAGAAGTTGTGTAAGTCGCTCTGGATAAGAGCGTCTGCTAAATGCCTATAATGTAATGTAATGTAATGTAAACAGTTGTCCAAGGATGTCAGAATCAAGATAGTTAACTTCCACAAACGGCTAAAAGAAAAACAATCAATGTTTCAAAAAAACCTATTTCCACTGTCAGTAATATTATCAGAAAATGGAAGATAAATGGAACAGTTGAAGTCAAGGCAAGATATGGAAGACCAAGAACAATTTCAGATAGAATGGCCTGAGACCTGGTGAGAAATGCTCAGAAGAACCCACACATCACTGTAAAAGAGCTGCAAAAAAGAGTAGCAGACGCAGGTCTAGTTGTTCATAGGACAACAATACAACATACTTTAAACAACAAAGACCTACATGGCAGAGTTGCCAGAAAGAAGCCTTAAAGCGTCTGAAGTATGCAAAAAAAAACCTTGAGAAGTCTGAAGCATTTTGGAACAATGTGCTTTGGAATGACAAAGCCATAACGGAACTTTTTGGCGACAGCCAAAGAAGGTACGTATGTTCAGAGAAAAAAGGGTGAAGCATTTGTAGAGAAGAACACCTTTCCAACTGTTAAAAGTGTGGAGGTGGATCCATTATGTTTTGGGGTTGTGTGGCAGTGGGGGGCACTGGAAATATTGTGCGGGTGGAAGGCAGAATGGATTCCACCAAATATCTAAAAATTCTAGAAGCTAATGTTCAAAGGTAAGTTCAGACATTGAAGTTGAAGAGAGGTCGGGTATTCCAGCAAGACAATGATCCAAAGCATACCTCAAAATCGACCATGAAGTACCTCCAGAAAAGACGGATTAAGGTTTTGGAATGGCCACCACAGTCCCCAGACTTGAACATTATTGAAAATCTGTGGAGATCTCAAACATGCCATGCATGCAAAAAGGCTGAAGAATATTACTGAGCCAGAGGTGTTCTGCCAGGAAGAATTGAAAGACTCTTAGCTGACTACAGAGAGCGTTTGCAAGCTGCTATAGTTGCCCGAGGAGTTACAAAGTACTAAGTACTAGGGTTCCCAAACTTTTGCACAGGGCCATTTTCCTTTTTTAAAATTATTTTGAAAATGTAAAACTTTAATAAAAAGTAAAGTTGCTTTAAAATGTGAAGAAATGTGTCATGTTTAACTTTGTACCATTTAGAGGTTAGCTTCTGTTCACTTAGATATTAATTGTAAAAGGCATTTTGACCAGGGGTGCCCAGATTTTTTGCACCGTACCTACACGACCATGAGACGTCATGGAAATAGCACATTCACATGAGTCTCAAGCCCCAAATGATCCTAAATTACTGATAATAAGAAAACCCCATAACACTAATAATGATGATAAGGAAAAACAACAGTAATTGAGTCTACTGTAAACAACACTTAAGCAGTAGAAATGAGCAAGCACTGTGCTTTGATTGGTTCAAATGAGTTGCTCATGGAAAGCTAGCCCAATCTTGAACAAACGGATACACGCACGCACACCTCAGGGAAGATGATATACTGTACCCCAGATGGGATAACATTGCATAATGTAATTAAGCACTTGAATGGCTTCTCATTCACAGTTGCCTTACCTTAAATTCACTGTTATGCCACATGCCATTATGGCTTTAACTGAGCCTGCTCAGAGGTGCAATCATACAAGTGCATCAAAACCGCAAACTGGGGGAGACTGCGGGGGGCCTTGTTGGGGGCCGACTCTGAGCCTACACACAAATCCACAGAGTGTGGCCTAGGGTTCAACTCCCCGCCGT
Source organism: Ilyophis sp. 1 JC-2022 (assembly GCA_022702515.1). Lineage (NCBI taxonomy): Eukaryota > Metazoa > Chordata > Actinopteri > Anguilliformes > Synaphobranchidae > Ilyophis > Ilyophis sp. 1 JC-2022. Next base: position 44,050,697 of record CM040394.1, read on the forward strand.
GGCACTGTCTGCCCTCTCTGTTTCCCCCAGTCTGAATGAAGTGGGGAAAAAACCACACAATCGCAGACAGCTTTGTGTGTTGCGGAGCAACTCTGTACAGGAACAGTACTGGGTAACAACGTGGTCATAAAAAAACCTGAATAAAACATTTTTAAAAAGAAGCGGATATCTAGACCGTTTGCAGCAAAGATCAAACTGGTCACAGATGAGCTGCTAAGACACTGTCAAACAAACTTTCCTTGTACCATAACAGCTGAGTGTGTGCTGAAGGCATGTGGAGAGAGCCTGGGGAGAGATATTCTTAGTCTCACGCAAGTCTAGGTTTCATACGGCACCAACCGGAAAGACAAACTGAGGTTCTACTCAAAGACCCGACTGGAACATTGTAGAGCACTGATCATTCAAGTGCAAAAAAGAAGTGCACGGGCCTCGAGGAAATAAGCAAGACTGCCCATCTGTGGATCCACCGTGCTGAAAGTACTCCCTCAGATTTGCGTACACGGCACTATAGAGGCAGCAAGGGGTTTATGTACAACAGTAAGTGTGCAGTACTGACGTTTATGTACAGCAGAGCGACGTTTATCGACAGCTGGAAATGTGCAGTACTGACGTTTATGTACAGCAGGAAGTGTACAGTACTGACGTTTATGTACAGCAGGAAGTGTGCAGTACTGATGTTTATGTACAGCAGGAAGTGTGCAGTAGACGTTTATGTACAGAAGTGTATAGGTTGGACATTTACGTGCTGAAAAAAGTGTGCAGTACTGACATTTATGTACAGTAGAAAGTGTGCAGTACCAATGTTTTTGTACAGCAGGAAGTGTGCAGTACTGATGTTTATGTGCTGCAGCAAGTGTGCAGGACTGACATTTATGCACAACAGGAAATGTGCAGTACTGACGTTTATGTACAGCAGGAAATGTGTTGGAAAAACGTTTATGTAAAGCAGGAAGTGTGCAGTACCGACGTTTCTGCACAGCAGCAGGTGTGCAGTACTGACATTTATGCATCGCAGGAATTGTGCAGTACTGACATTGATGCACAGCAGGACGTGTGCAGTACTGACATTTATGCACAGCAGGAAGTGTTCAGGACTGAAGCTTATAGGCAGCAGGAAGTGTGCAGTATTGACATTTATGCATAGCAGAAAGTGTTCAGGACTGACGTTTATGGGTAGCAGGACTTGGGCAGTGATGATATTTATGTGCTGCAGAAGTTGTGCATTATTGATGTTTATGTACAGCAGGAAGTGTGCAGTACTGAAGTTTATGTACAGCAGCACGTGTGCAGGACTGACGTTTATGTACAGCAGGAAGTAAGTATTACCAATTTGCAGACAACATAAATGGCAATGTATAAACCATTTGTGGACAACAGAAAGTAGCCATTAGCAGACAAGAGCAAGCGCTCACCATTTGTGGACAACAGGAACTGTGCGGCGTTCTTCTGGGGCAGCCACCGGATCTTGTTGATCTTCTCCTCGATCTCCAGGCTCTTCAGGTAGTCAAACTCGGGTTCATGGCTCTGGAAGGTGCTGTAAACATTGTACTCGCTCCGGCACAGAGGCTGACTCTTGCTCTGGGAGAGGGGAGAGGAGTATGGTGTCGTTTGGATGCAGTCACAGGTCATAACAGGTAAGACACTTTATCTCAGTTTTATCTCAGTTAAATTTTAGTCTGACATGGGCTGTGCTGTTTTAGTCCGACATGGGCTGTGCTGTTTTAGTCTGACATGGGCTGTGCTGTTTTAGTCTGACATGGGCTGTGCTGTTTGAGTTTGGAATGGGCTGTGCTGCTTTAGTTTGGAATGGGCTATGCTGCTGTAGTTTAACATGGGCGGTGCTGCTTTAGTTTAACATGGGCGGTGCTGCTTTAGTTTGACATGGGCTGTGCTGCTGCAGTTTAACATGGGCTGTCCTGCTAACTGTTTGATCATTTAGCCCGAGTGTTATCAAACTGGGGCCATGGATGGTCCAGGGAGTCCTCATTAAATTGAAAATATACAGTGGGAGCAATAATTATTTGATCCCTTACTGATTTTGGAGGTTTGCCCACTTACAAAGAATGGAACTGTGTAGAATTTTAATCATAGGTACATTTTAACATTGAGAGACAGAATATCACAAAATAATCCACATCATATACATTTTATAAATTTATTATCGTATTTTCGCATGAAATAAGTATTTGATCCCCTACCAATCAGCAATAATTCTGGCTCCCACAGACCAGTTAGTTTTCCATTAAGAAGCACTCCTAATCTCAACTCATTACCCAAAACACCTGTGTCAACTCGTTACATCGTTATGTAGCTGTATAAAAGACACCTGTCCACACAATCAATCAGATTCCAATGTTTCCACCATGGGCAAGACAAAGGAGCTGTCTAAGGACATCAGGGACAAAATTGTAGACCTGCACAAGGCTGGGATGGGCTACAAGAAAATAAACAAGCAGCTTTGTGAGAAGTTAACAACTGTTGGAGCAATTATTAGAAAATGGAAGAAACACAAAGTCACCGCCAATCTCCCTCGGTCTGGGGCTCCACGCAAGATCTCGCCTCGTGGGATATCAATGATCATGAGAAAGGTCAGGGATCAGCCCAGTACTACACAGGAGGAGCTTGTTAATGACCTGAAGGCAGTTGGGACCACAGTCATGAAGAGAACCATCAGTAACACACTACACCGTGAAGGATTAAAATCCTGCTGCGCGCGCAAGGTTCCTCTGCTGAAGAAGGCACATGTACAGGCCCGTCTGAAGTTTGCCAAAGAACACCTGGATGATCCAGAGGAGGCTTGGGAGAAGGTGATGTGGTCAGATGAGACCAAAATAGAGCTATTTGGCATCAACTCGACTCGCCGTGTTTGGAGGAAGAGAAATGCTGAGTACAACCCAAAGAACACCATCCCCACTGTGAAGCATGGAGGTGGAAACCTTATGCTTTGGGGGTGTTTCTCAGCTAAGGGGACAGGACGACTTCACCGTATCGAGGGGAGGATGAATGGGGCCATGTACCGGGAAATTTTGGGCGACAACCTCCTTCCCTCAGTGAGAGCACTGAAAATGGGTCGTGGATGGGTCTTCCAACATGACAATGACCCAAAACATACAGCCAAGGCAACAAAGCAGTGGCTCAAAAAGAAGCATATTAAGGTCCTGGAGTGGCCTAGCCAGTCTCCAGACCTAAATCCCATAGAAAATCTGTGGAGGGAGCTGAAGCTTCGAGTTGCCAAGCGACAGCCTTGGAACCTTAAGGATTTGGAGAGGATCTGCAAAGAGAAGTGGACCAAAATCCCTCCCAAGATCTGTGCAAACCTGGTGAAAAACTACAACAAACGTCTGACCTCTGTGCTTGCCAACAAAGGTTTCTCCACCAAGTATTAAGTCCTATTGTTCGATGGATCAAATACTTATTTCATGCGAAAATACGATAACAAATTTATAAAATTTATATGATGTTGTTATTGTGGATTATTTTGTGATATTCTGTCTCTCAATGTTAAAAAGTACCTATGATTAAAATTCTACACAGTTCCATTCTTTTTAAGTGGGCAAACCTCCAAAATCAGTAAGGGATCAAATAATTATTGCTCCCACTGTATATACTGTAAATAATTTTAAAAAGTACTTCACAAATTCCATATCGCAGACCACAGAGCCTTGACTGGTTGGTAGGTACATCTAGGCTATAAATCTTAAAGGATAGGTTTTTTATCTACCTTTTAACCACAGCTTCTTTGTGGGTTTCAATGGGGTTCAATGGGGCAAGTGGTTAGGCCTTCAAAAACCATGATTAATTTCCTTTTAGAAACGGGAAACTCACAGTACACTTTATGTTCTAGCAAAAAATGGGTTGCATACCATGCTTTCTATTAGGTTTTATTGAATTCATTCTCCCCTTCCGCAAATCCATTCTCTTGGCTACATCCGCGCAAGAATAAGAGAAAAGCTAGCTGAAAACAACACTACATTTGTCTTCTGCTATATCTAGTGTGGAAGTTTCCAAATGGTTGGGATGTAATGTGGCAATTGCAAGAAGCAGTTCCAAATCAAATGTGATATTACTGTTCTTCAAAACGTGTTCTGAATACATATAAAATACACAAAGGGATGCATGGGTACAATTTTCTAAAAGGCCTAACAACTTACCCCATGGAACCCCATGGAAAGGTAAGTTTCTCGAGAATAAAGCTCTCAGTGAGGTTGTGCTAGGCACAATTATAAATGATGGGAAACAACCTTTCAATCAGGTCCAGGTTGAAAAATAGCAAACCTATCCTTTAAATAAAAAAATTCTGCTTTATTTTTTAAATATTAATATTAAAAAAGAGGAAGGTTTAGACATGTCCCTGTTCCAGCTCTGCCAAGTCAAAGGTCTCGCCCTCTCACCTCTGGGGCCTGCTGGAAGATGACGACTCTGCCACCCTTATCTCCTGTGGCTAGCAGCTCCCCCGATTGGCTGAACTCCACAGTAGAGATGATGTCGGCTGTCTCACACACACGCACAAACACAAACACAAACACACACACAAAGGAAAACAAGTTAAGTGCTGCTGGCTTCTATACACATTGACACATTCTCCATGATGGCTTATACACTCTAGGTAGTGGTATGCTTTTAGGAGGGTATGGGTTGGGGGGGAGGGGGGTTAACTTTGTTGCCCAGTAGAGTGGAAACACAATAGCAAAGAAAGGCAGTGGCGGGGGCTTTTGTGTGTTCCCTCAACTACCTTAGGGTTGATGCAAGTGAGAGCAGTCAGCATGTGGGGGATGGGTCAGCATTCAGTGGTGTGGCCAGTGTCTGATATAAATACACTTATGGTTTCAGATAGAATAACTCACCACCTCCATAGCAATTTGTACAGAACATGTACAATGGTGGTTAGCTAAACAAGTATAAGCAAGCCAATCCCTTGATTTAGCCGTCTCACTAACTCTGCAGTTCTGCAGAGTTCTGTTCTGAAATGGCACTGAGGTAGCAATGACCTCTTTTTCCTAGTGTAGGACAGTGGACAAAAAATAAAAATGTAATCCAGCCGGTGAATAACTCAGACAACAGTCCAGGTGGTGAGTACACTACAGACGGTGTTCTACATACAAGGCTGGAGGAATTTGAGGAGCATTTACTGCATTATATCCCGCTGCTTAAAAAAAAAAGGGAAAGGGGTGTGATTTTCAGACCGCCAAACTCAGGTTCACACTCAATTCTGACCTGAGGAAAATGTATGTGCAATAAATATTTCCCGTGTTGAAGCCCCGAGAAGGATATCCTGATTAACCAGAGCAATGTGTCTTTCTGCACGATTTACATGAACTGCATCTCTACCCTACACACACCATTCTACCATGGACCTGTGCCCCACACCCCTCCCCCCCCCCCAACATGTGACTAATGACAATTACTCATTGATCCCAGGACTGCCACAGAACGGAAGAGTGAGTCCTAACACACACACACACATACACACACAGGACGGCTGCAAGGACACAATTGAAGACACACAAAGGGCACTAAAACACAGTACACTTACACACACGCACTCAAGCGCGCACTCACACAAACGCACACACAAACTGCCTGCTGACCTAAGTGAGTGTTTTGTAGACAAAGCTACGATGCGTGCAGACTGAATAAAGATCACAGTTCAGGATTACAGTCACCATCTGCTTCAAGAGGCCTCCAGTTAAGGCCGGTTCCAAACTGTGCCTGCCGTGTTTTAACCAACCCTTTTTAAACCACTTACAGCCGACACGGCAATTACTCAAAGCAGGTGAAACATTTTTTACCCATAATCTTCATTTTTATTAATCTCAACTTTAATTAACAGGGGGCCACTGCCACTTCTAAGACAGGGAATAACCCAAGGACCGGATCCCTCCCTGGGTAACGCAAAGAACAACTATGCACCACCCTGCGGGATTCCCAGCTAGGCGGCACACGGGGGCGGGAGAAAAATCAGGGGGTGATAGTAGACGGAGCCCTCAGAGACGTGGTCTGGGCTGCGTTCGGATCCGAATAATAGGCTTTCTTCCTGTCGTTCCCTTCCCTTCAAGGGGGGAATCCCCAAAATGCCAAGATGAAACATGGCAGCCACACAAAGTGGGATTTGGTTCCAATTTAAGAAAGGGGAGAGAGTGGCCGCCGCGATAGTACAACGGTAAGAGCGCTGACTTTCAGTCAGCGCAGTTGTACTCCGAGGATCGGGGTTCGCGCCCCGGTCCTGCCATATCCGAGCGTGGCCGGTGCCCTGTGGAAGCGGCAATTGGCAGCCGCTTCCGGGTGGGGGGAGGGGCTCGGAGAGAATCGCTGCGCACGGGACCCAGGCGAGTCGCGGTCAGGAGCTCGAGGAGTCGCGCCCTGTAGAGGACGTGGCGCCCTCCTTCCTACTACTAGTACCGATAGACGGGATTGTGTAGCGGTGGTTCTCTAGCGGTTGCTACATGGGGGGGAATTGAATTAGAATAGGGGTTCAATTGGCTACTAAATTGGGAGAAAAAAAAGGGAAAAAATCAGAAACAAAATTTTGAGAAAAAAGAAAGGGGAGAGAGTAATTATATTCCCTCGGTCCCTCGTTTAACCTCCCTTCCACCAAGGCTATAAAATGTAAGCTTCCAACAAGAAAGGAATCCCACAATGCAATGCTCCACATGAAGGAAGTGGGTGGTCACATTGGTAGCATTTCCTATATGAGTTGCGTGAGCAGTTCAGTTCCATTTTGGCTGGTTTCTCATCTATTCTCCATTGCAGAGCACCTGTTAAGTTTGCTTCCTGCACGACGCAAATTTTGTCACAATATAGCTCACTCGAGAGAAGAGAGCAAGGGAAGGGAATGTGTTAAATTTGATCCGAACGCAGCCCTGCTCTTCTGATAGCAATTTGCACACGTTCACCGTGTATGGGCCGGAGAACAAAGACTGTGTCCAAATCAACGCCCGTCCCAAACCCTAACTCTTCCATACTATGGAGTATGCTCGTTGAGTACACTGGATGAGAAAGATGTTAAGCAGACAAAATGTTCCCTAAATGTTGTATACTTAAAATCCCTGAATGCTATACTTATTTCCGGGTTTTCGCTGACAATAGTATGGAGGATATTTTTTTGCATACTACAAAACAGTATGCAGTAAACGGTCCACAGTCTGCTAGTACACAAGACTAGGGATGTTCCTAACGACTAATTTCCCTGACGTTTAAACGGAAGTTTAAACTTAGACTAGTCGACTAGTCTAAAAGTAAGAAAACACAGTCAAAATTTAGCACAATTGAATCTATAAGGTTAAACATTGTCCGAAAAAATATTGCGTATATTATAAGAGCCATTTGAAACCGTTAATCACATTCTTCAAGAACCAAATCGTATTTTAAATGCCGCTGAAATGTGTGGCACTTTGTGCCTTACATTATGAACATTGCACATTATCCTAGAAAACATGACAACAACTCACTAAATAAAAGTTAACAAATAACATTTATTGAAAACAATATTCAACGTAACAAAACATTTTTAGGAAACGTGCCTGATTATTACAACGGCATTTTCATTTGGTGAACGCGATCGCATAGCAAATACAGTAAAAATTATAATCGGTCATCAGAAAAACTACCAATAATAGGCCCACAAAAAAATAACGGCCTACTGATCGACGTGACATTACATTAGTTTTATTGGGCTATTCAACAACGCGATAGGCCTACTTACTCTTTCCACCTCGCTGGTTTAACTTGTAGGGCGAACAGGCTATTAATGCGTTTTGTTTCTTTCCTTCGTTTTTTTTATTTTTAAATTTTATCCGGCGTTGTTAACATTAGTAACGGATGCTAGTTTTTTTATAAAGCAACATTTGACCAGGAAAACATGACATTTCAGTGCAAATTATGTCAATATGTAATTTAAATGTGTACATTAATAAAATAATAACCCTAACCCTAACCCTAACCGACTAGTATTTCTGGTGCCGACTAGCGAGGGTAGCAATGTTTAATCGGCTAGTCGACTAAACGCGCACATCCCTACACAAGACGCAGCAGATAGGGCTCCGATTCGGACACAGTCAAGGTAAACAGTGAAGCAGGCATCAGGTGCATTGCAGATGAATTCTCTTGCCCTTTAACAGAGCGGCGAGGGGAGGGGCTAAACAGCGAAGCGCCACGGCGGCAAGTCGATGATCCGTGCCCAGCGGTTAGCAAAAAACGCACAACGCAGCAGTACCCCACTCTACCCAGCCTGAGCCAGCCAAAAACTGAGCAAAGAGCCAGAGCAAAGTCCGCAAGCCGCAAGTGTTTCACTTCCCGAGTGGACCGCGGGACAACCGCATCGCACCACAACCGCACAAAGCCAAGCTCCTCCCAGCCCGGGCCCTGCTGCTGGCTTCCCATGACTCATTCAGCAGTTCATTCCTCACCAATCACAAGAAAAGGCTACCTGACGGCACCCCCATTAAATGCCCAGACCCACAGGATAAGAGGGCTGCCACCCCTCTGAATCCACCCTTTTAACCCTTTAAGGCGCAACATCACAAATATGTGATTAGAATGTTCTTAACTAAACATTCTACTGTTCATGTAACAACCACTACTGGTAACTGAAAGCAATAGAGTTCTACTTGACATTCCAAAAACTACCCTTCAATGGGTTAAATGCATTCTTACCTTCGGCCACATCGTCATCGATGGCTCCCTTCACCTGCGAGAAGCACCACTGAACATCGCTGCCAGCACCTCCGACTCCTGCCAACACAGAGAATAGCATCTCAGTGGACAGTCAACACTGTACCCGCTCGATCAAATCAACATGCATTAAACATTGTGTCCTTTTCCAACAAAGTCTTAAACCTGCAGTTAGTACGAGCCAGCACAGTAAATCTACCTGTAAGTGAGCAAGCAAAAGATTGAATTACTTCTGGGGGGTCAGGATTGGACAGAGTATACAGAGTATCAGACCGCACTTTTGAAATATTCAACCATGAGACTCTCGATCAATTGCGTGGATCAGTACCAAACTATACAAATGGCAAAATGAACAACAACAACAAATAAAAAAAGTTAAAATGTGTTTTCGTTGACATTACGAAAGGAGAGTATGCAGTACCGTGTACATGAACCATCTCTGCATAAAACTGAGCTCATTTTCTAACTGCAGATGTAAATGCATGCAGGCCTCCTTCCACTGAGTCATGGGCTACATTCAGACAACAGATAAATTGGCTCAATTCCTCAATATTTTTCTCCCCAGGCCATGAGAGCATTTACGGGTCTTCTGAGTGAGTGCTGGGTAATGTAGTTCTCGCTCTCGGTAGAAGACTCCAGACGTGACAGGGCGGAGTGGACCAGCATGCCGTGCCAGGAGTCCAGAGAGCCGTCGTACCCCGGGAGGCAGACTGGCTCCAGACTGCCAGGAAGCCCGCCGCCTCTGGACGGAAACAAATGGGGGAAAAACGAAACCCGGCACACCTGCCAGGTGCGCTGGCCCGTCAACGAATGTGGACGCCGGCCAACAGCTGATAGCAAGGGAGCCGCAAACGACCATGTGCAGCTCCGCTCAGTCCCATGCGCGCAACGCCAAACTGCCTCAAGACTGCGGAGACCAGGCAGGCACCATAGCTGGATTCACAGAGCGTTGAATTCACGGAATCTCTGAATCACTGAATTCATTGTTTGTATTTGACCCGGTTCCACATCACAATGAAACCTTTCTGGTGCAAATTAGCTGTGATAACAAGGAGCTCCCAGAATTCCCTGCTGCCTCAAACAGGTCGATTCGGCAATCTGTCCTAACTTAAATAGAAAAAGAGCAGTCCACGTATTCGCAAGAAGCGTGACTTTTTAATTTATTTTTTGAACTGATTTTAATTATCACACCCTGCTGAAAAAAAATTACTTTTATAGATTGTGCCAAACTACCAAGCAGGAGTGACTCCATTCTAAGATGGCCTCTGATCTCCGACCCACACAACGCACGACAGGTATCCTCCTGTTTGACGCTAGTATCGCTGCGCAATAAGTCAAGCGTGTGTGATGCAGGGCTGGGAAGGGCAGCTGCATCACGTGATGAACAGACAGATACAACACAAAAAAAATGTCCGCATACCACCTTTTATTAGTCCAGGGCACCGAAATTACTACTCAACAGAAACTACTCAACCAAACAACAAAGCAAAAGCAGGAACTAAAAAGTCCACAAAACAAACCCACAACAGATATTAGGCCTCCAGACACAGAGCAAAAGTCTGCCAAACGGTCCTCCTTAGGCCTGACCAAGGGCATGATCCAATAAGATCCCTGTTCCCTGCCCCCTGTCCACTCAGACCCCTGTTTACTATGTGCCCTCTCCCCTCACTTTGCAAGCGGTGTGCGAAATAAATCCTGCCAAACTCTTTCCAAACTAGCGAGGAAGTAGTTTGTAATATGTCCCGCTCTTGTACCATAGACATGCATATACGCTCTATGTCTTGTACAACAAGTTGTAGTTTTTATTTCCGGCTTACTTCCTGTAATTGTTGGATGAGCGTGGTCCTGAATCCCATGAACAAAACCCTAGAAATAACAGTTTCATCCAGGGATTTTAAGTGCCCCCATTTGTGAAAAAAAGTGGCCCACTCAAAAACTTTGTGACGGAGTTGACTCAAATATGCGTTCTCAAAGGGGAGAAGGGATCATATTCGGTCACGGCCCAGGTCTTTTATTAATCTCACTAATGAGGTAATAGGCAGCAGAAATAATTGATTCCATCAACTAGACCTGCTGCCATACCTGTGAATAGTGCCAGTGCTGCCCCTGTTGGCCAGCCCCCCAACTTCATTCCTGGCACCACACCTGTTAATTAATCAAATGTACAACGCTGCATCAAGGTTTTTCCTGCATTGAAATGTCTTAGGCGGGCCACATTTCAGAGAAATTGTGAAAAAAAAGCTGTAAAAACTATTTGAAATGCTCTGTGTATTTATTTCACTAGAGTCTGGACCGGTCTGGACAATGGTTAAATCCTGCCTTATGAAGTTAACTTATCTAGTACAGGGTAGAACAGCCTGAATTATTTGTAGCATGGACTCAACAAGGTGCTGGAAACATTCCTTAGCGATTCTGGTCCATGCTGATTCGATAGCGTCACATGTCCATTTGCTCTACTTACTGCCAAAAAGTTGCCTCTTTCATTTATTATTGTAAAGGCAACAGCAATCATCTTTAATGGAATTAAAGTAAGATCCCAGCCACTTATCAAGATCCCTGTTGGGAACAAATTAAGTTATGCATTAATACTGACAAACCCATGTACCTGCTCTGGTCCTCTTAGCCATGAAAAAATTTATAAAATGAAAAAATGCACAAACTAGGACAGTGTTGTGTTAATCTATGCCAACAACTGGTGTCTATCAAGGCATAAAATTGGAACAGAAGTGTAGGTGCCGTGATGACAAAGCTAGACCGGCCGCCTAAGCCTCTATTTGAGCCAGAAAAAACGTGTGCATGTTAACGAAAAATATGCATTATAAAATGAAAACTCATAAGTACACCGGGTCTCCCTGCTCTGGTTGCACAGGTGCACCTGTAGGTGGCATTAAAAGAAGGCGGGGCCACTTGATTGGCATTTGGGGAGGGGCCAGACTGCATTCTTTCAATCATCAACCAACTTAGGCCTTGGAAACAAGGTGTGCAGACTATTTAGCCAACCAATGACTTAAATTATGCACTTAAGTGCAGGAACACATCAAAGACCACCAGACACAGCGGCCCTCCGGGATTTGAACTTGAAATCTGTGGTTTAAGGTATGAATGATGTCCCCTCAAAAGGTGACCCGAACATAACTACAACTATGCCTCAGTTACAGTGGATATGAGAAAAATATTGTAAATTGTTTTCTAAACTGAAATGGAGCTGTTCCAAATAACCAGTTGTAGAGCATTACGGCTAATATTTCCAAGTCTAACTTGCACCAGAAAAGGCAGTTGAAAAGTGCAGTTTTCATGAGTGACAGGGCAAAAGCACAGTGTGACACCAGTTCCTACATGTCACCTACAGCTTCTGTTACACCTACTGAACTGAGAAATTTCTCCAGCAACTCCGCCCACACATCCACCAAACGGGGCCAAAAATATCTCTGAAACTGTCTCAAACAGTGCATGTAGCTGACACGTCAAGGCAAACTGCAGCGTAATCAAGCCAAGCGTTCTGCTTCTTAAAAGGACTCAAGGTTGCAAAGACTGACACCTGCACCTCACAGGGCCACTGAACAGGTTGGCAGCAATTTACTAAACAGAGATGACATTTTGAAATGCATGTGACTTGCTCATCCTTGCAGACTAAATACCTAAAGCACATATAGAAAACAGGTCCTTTTGAAAAAATTGGGTTTTGTTTTTGTTAAATGAATATTGCCATCATTAGACCAAACTGAAGACCACTGCTACACACTGCAGCACAACCAGAGGCTTCTGTTGAATAACTCATTTTAAGTCCTCTTATACTACAATATAGTTTGCCATGTGATTTTATGCAAGACAGCGATTTCCAGAGGTGTGATCTATTCACCGGAGAAATGCATACAATAACAACATTATCTGAAAGAGAAACCACTCCTGTTTTAAAGGTCAGAATTCCTCATGGGCGATCTGACAACTACTTTGTGGCTACCTGCCATGCCACTATAACACAGACCGGACTATAATGCTATACTCAAAGCTAGTTAGTTAGCTGATAAGTGAATTTATCCTGAACTTGGAGGCTGGTAACATTAAAAAGTACATTTGACAAAGCAAAGTAGACAGTGATTCACTGCTTGCGAGACAATGAAGGCGAGGATAAAAGCACTCGAACATTACTCCCTAGCATTGATCATATCACATCCAGATCTTTATCTGGAAAAAAGTGTCGCGCTGGGATGTATACCATAAAGTGGGAGAGAAAGAGGGGAAAAAAATCGCCATCTCATGTGTATGACAAGGTGCCTCTCCCATGGTAACCTCCCTCCATCTTTCTACATGCGCCTTGCTGCTAGCATAGGTACCTGCATTTTCACCGTTCTTGCTAATCTTCGGCTAACTTAATAGCGACTGTGACCGACTCATTGCTAGCCTGCTAGCTAACGCCCATCTCCAAGCAGGCTGAGTGTGTTGTTTGGAGTATTTTAAGAGGAAAGAAATTAAGTGTGCAGTGTGCAGACAGGTAACGTTATCTTAGTGGCTAGCCAACTAGCTAATCACCAATTGTGTCATAACCGAATAACGTTACGTACCCATAGCCATAAATGTTCATGGCAAATCCCACGTAACGCAAATCCAAGCAAAGCCCAGTATATCCTGTAATGAGTGACAGACAACTTTAACAACTAACTCTAGTTAGCTCGCATAGCATTGACGTTATGACCAGCGCTAGCTAATGAGCTAACATTACAGATGTACAGAAATGACACCCCCTCGCCATTTAACTTGGAGGCTCATCGGTGAAGTTGTTGCTAGTTGGACTGACTAATTAACGTTAGTACGTTGGTGCATTATAACGTTAGCTAACGTTACCATAAACAGTTATTATGCATACCGTAGCTACATCTCCCTTATGAGACGGACAGACCCTTTGGGATACGGCTGAGTGCTGGGGGGAAGAAAAGAGAGGAAATAGACCGAATGGGTTAGCTAAATAACTTGATTGCTAGCTAAGTAACCTGGTAATGAGTCGAGTCATTTCGTTAACATTAGCCCGGGGTTTACCAACTAGCCATGCCTGACCCCTTGGCCCAGAGTACGGGAACTGAGCAAGTAAACACGGCTTGCCAATGTAACGTAGCTGCTTAGTTTGCTAACTGGCTACACAGTTAAAAGACGTTCGCCCATTGATAGCATGGACGAGCTAACGTTAACTTTAGAAGTATATGACTTGTGACTAGCTACTGGCCCATTTTAAAATTATTTTTTCAATTAACGTTAACTTACCTGCCATGGTGAGAGAGTCTTTGTCGCGGGCTAGGGCCTGGTTCTTTCCAATTTTCGCCCGGCACCGATTAGTGTGATTATCGGTAGGAACGGAGGTGAACGGCGAAGCCAAATAGCGATCGGGGCTGATTTCCTGCTCGCCTCCCTCACTCTCTCGCTCTCTCACTGCACTCCCTCCCCTTTCCTCCTCTCTCCTCCCCTCCACTTTCAAAATGGCGCAACCTTCTTCTTCTTCTTCTTCTTTTTGTTTAATGGCGGATTGCATTCTTTTACTTTGAAGGTGCATACCGCCACCTACTGTACCGGAGTATGCAGTCATGATTTATTTAATACAACATACAGAATGGAGAATTATTTATTTTTAATCAAATCCCTATACCTTAATACTGTATAATATTACAATCCATATATATTAACACTACATACAATTATATATCTATCTATTTACTATATTCTATTATATAATTTTGTAACTTTCAAAAATTCTATCACAGCCTTCTGGGCATCCATTACCCCCCTTCCATCAATCCCCAATATTCCCTTTAGGCTCCATGCTCTACCTGCCTCTCTAATCCTACTGCAGAGTTGTTCCCTCTCTTCAGTGTACTTATTGCATTCCATGAGTACATGTTCAACATTTTCTGTATTATTGCAATAAGCACATTCTACTGACATACTTTTTCCTATCATGAATAGTGTTTTATTGAGTCCTGTGTGATCAAACCTTAACCTACTTAACTTGACTTCTTCTCTCCTATTTCCCTTCCTAATATCTTGTGCACATATAGATTTCTGTATTTTGTAGTATGTTCGCCCTTTACTGTCCCCGTCCCATCTTTCCTGCCATTTCCTCATCACCCCTTTTTTAATTATTGCTTTTCCTTCCCCTTTACCAAATGGTATATGTAGAATTTCTTCTCTCTTTATTGCTTTTTTAGCAATTGTGTCTGCTCCTTCGTTCCCTTTAATGCCTACATGGGCAGGCACCCAGCAGAATCGTATGTCTTTCCCTACTCTGTGAAGTCTAAAAAGGCTCTGGTGAATTTCTAGCATGAGATCTTCTCTTACTGATTTCAGAGATTTAATGCTGAGGAGCACAGCAAGAGAGTCCACACAGAATACCACTCTGTCAGGCATAACATCTTCGACCCACTGCAGGCCTATTATTACTGCCATCATTTCTGCTGTAAAAACAGACAGATGGTTGGATATCCGTTTCCCAATCTTTGCTTTCATTTTTGGTATATATATACCTATGCCTACTTTGCCATCTTCATCTTTAGAACCGTCTGTATAAATATCTAGGTAGCTGTAGTATGTATGTCTTATATATTGTTCTGCCAAGAATCCTCTTTCCTCATCTTCCCAATCCTTCTTTAGTTCTATTATTTTTATGTCTACATCAGGTTTTGGGAATAGCCATGGTGGAATCACACTTATAGGGGTAGGGGTATTAAAATGAATATATTCCAGTCCATATTCTTCTGCTTTGACCTTTGCTGTCCATCCAAATCCATTACCCTTAAATTTACTATATTCCCAACATTCTTTTAACACCCCCTTGGCTGGGTTCTCATAGCCACACCCCTGTAACCGAATCCAGTATGATAACATCAGTTTGTCCCTTCTCAAGTCAATCGGGGCCTCACCTGCCTCTACCTGTATTGCATTGATGGGGGTTGTTCTCATTGCACCAGTACAGATTCTAAGAGCCTTATTTTGCACTCTTGTAATTCTGTCAAGATGTGTCTTGGCTGCTGCTCCATATACAAAACATCCATACTCAATTGATGTTCTCATTAAAGCCCTATATACATACAAGAGTGATTCCTTGTCGGCCCCCCAGTGGCGCAACCTTCTCTCGCACAACCACAGACGTCATTCAGACCGACGTAATCACGTGGGAAGGAATGGGGAAAGGGTGGGGGTGTAAATGTGTGCGTCGTGCTCGTGCTGCGCAGTAATTCTACATGGATTCTCACGATGAGAAATATTGTTATCATTAACATCATATATCCTTCTTCTTCTTTTGGTTTTATGGCGGTTGGAAAACAACTGAAAGGTGCATTACCGCCACCCACTGGTCTGGAGTGTGGACGAGATCCCCACCCCCTATCCCCTCACATTCCACTCCTCAGATCCTATGGAGCAAGTTTGTCACCATCATAAATTCCAGCAATAGATCCCAGCTGTGATCCCCTGAGCGCTTAGCCAACACCCCACCAATACTACCCACTCCAACCCCACCTAAAGCCCTCTGCAGTACCTCTCTCTCCCCAACATACTTCCTGCACAACAATAACACATGCTCCACCGTTTCCTCCTCTCCACAGTAATCACACCGCCCAGTTGCATGTTTCCCCACCAGAAAAAGTGAACGATTTAACCCCGCGTGCCCACACCTCAGCCTCGTGATGACCCTCTCCTGTGTCCTACTCCGACCCCCATACACTACGGTCCCAACCACTGGTGTGTTCTTGAACAGACCCCGGCCCCTCCGTTCTGCATTCCATGCTGCCTGCCACCTCCTCTTCACCTGCTGCTTAATAATGGCCTTAGCTTCCGTTTTCCCCAGTTTGACCTCCACCCTGCCACTGCTCCTCAGTGCCCTCTTCGCAGCCCTGTCAGCCCTCTCATTCCCCTCCAACCCCACATGGGCAGGGACCCACACAAACTGCACCACCAGCCTCATCTGCTGTATCCTGTATAGTGACTGGAGGATCTCATACAGCAAATCCTCTCTGCTCTCAGATGTCCCCGACTGCAAGCTATCCAGCGCTGCACAGGAGTCCGACGCAATCACCACCCGCTCAGGCCGCACCTCCTCCACCCACTGTAAAGCCAGCACCACGGCCACCATTTCACAAGCAAACACAGATATGTCATCCGTGAGCCTCCTCCCCTCCTCGATGTCAAACTCTGGGATCACCATCGCCGCTGCCGTCCTACCAGTCTCAGGATCTTTCGAGCCATCCGTATAGATCTGCAGGTAGCTATAGAATTCCCGCCCCACATATGACCCCAGACCCCACTGCCATCCCGGTCCCATCCCAGCAGTCCGAAGTCTATCACCGGCTCAGGCAAAAACCATGGTGGCACTGCTGGCCAGGCCACAGCTGGAGCAAACCCCCTATCCACCAACCCCAGCTCACCCGCCTTCTGCGCCGCCACCCATCCAAAACTGTTTACCCGCTGCCTCTGATGTTCCCAGCAGGGCTCAAGAACTCTCCGCACTGGATGCCTCCCCTCATGACCCTGAACAGTCACCCAATACGTCACCAGAAGCTGAAGTCTCCGCAGCCCCAGAGGCATTTCCCCCATCTCTACCTGCAACGCTGGCACCGACGTCGTCTTAAAGGCCCCACTGCACAACCGGAGAGCTCGAGCTTGGAGCACATCCAACCTCCCCAACAAGGTTTTAGACGCCGACCCATACGCAACACACCCGTAGTCCAGAGCAGACCTGATCAGGCTCACATAAATAGTGTGCAGTGCAGCCCTGTCGGCCCCCCACTCCATACCCACCAAACACCTCATCACATTCAACACCCCGTTACACTTATTAACCAGTGCCTCTATATGCACCTTCCACGTGAGCCTGGTATCAAACCACACCCCCAGAAATTTATATGTCTCCACCCTTTCAAGCTCCTGGCCATACAAAACCAGCTTCACCCCTGCCCCAATTTTCTTCCGCCCAAAGAAAAGCGCCTTTGTTTTGCCCACAGAGAATTTGAAGCCCCACCGCAAAGCCCACTGCTCCACTCGCTGTATCGTATCCTGCACCTTCTTCACCACATGGCCCACATTCCTCCCCCTTTTCCACAGCGCCCCGTCATCCGCGAACAATGACCTCCCCACACTAGGCTCAACGTCAGCATACACATCATCAATCATGATGGAGAACAACAGCGGGCTAATGACACTCCCCTGCGGCGTACCGGTACCCACCTCCTGACCTGAGGAAAAACACCTCCCCACCCTCACCTCCATAGAGCGCCCCGACAAAAAATCCTTCACCCAGCTGAACATATTACCCGACACCCCCAGCCTCCTGAGCTTAATCAACACCCCCTCTCTCCACATTAGATCATAGGCCTTTTCCACATCGAAGAACACAGAGACCACTACCTCCTTATTCACCTGGGCTTTCCTCACCTCCGACTCCAGGCTCAGCACCGAGTCCATCGTCCCCCGCCCTTTCCTGAACCCATTCTGGTAGGTCGCCCTGAGCCCCCTCACCTCCAAAAAATATGTCAGCCTGTCAGTGACCATACGCTCCATAACCTTGCACAGATGAGAGGTCAGCGCAATGGGCCTATAATTAGTTGGATCTGAAGGATCTTTGCCTGGCTTCCTAATAGGAATAATAACTGCCCGTTTCCACTCCTGAGGCAACTGCCCATCCTGCCACACCCTATTATAAAGCCCCAGTACCACTCCCAACGCCTCATCAGATAAATGCTTCAGCATGACATAGCACACCTGATCCTTACCTGGGGAAGTAAGTCCTGACTTCCCCATTGCCCTCCTCATCTCCGCCAACGTAAAGGGCGCATTAATAGCCCCTCCCTGCTCACCCACTTCTTCCAGCAACTCACCAAATTCCTCCCTTGTCCCCTGAATGCCCCTCACCCCCTCCTCCGACAGCCCATAACTACCTACCTCACCCAGGACCTTGGCTAGCAGATTTGCCTTCGCACCATCCTCACTCGCCAGAACCCCACCCTGTTCCAATACAGGGTACCTCCACTCCTTCCGCACCCCCCTCATTTTCTGTATCATACCCCACACTTCCCCAATCGGAGTGGTCCTACCTATGGTTCCACAAAATGACCTCCAATACATCCTCTTCGCTACTTTAATTGTCTGCCGCACCACAGCTTGCTTTCTCTTATATTGTACAAGCAGTTGGAACGTGTGCGCCGACCGCAAAGCCTTAAACGCCCTGTTTCGAGCCTTGATTGCCTCGCTGCACTCTGCAGACCACCAGGGAACCAACTTCCGCCGTCTCACACCTGCTGTCTTCCGTATGGTCTGCTCTGCCACCCCTATAATAGCATCCGTCACTTGCTCATTAATTAGTCCAACTTCCTGCTCCATACCTACCTCCCTAAGCCTAGCCTCACTAAACTCCCTAAACACATCCCACTCCACCTTCCCAAAGTTCCATCTAGCCAAAGGCACAACCTCCCCTACCTCACCGTCACTTCCCACTGTACACCTGATCGGAAAGTGATCACTCCCCACCGTTGACTCATCTAAAACTTCCCATTGACAGGAACCTGCTAAGGCCTGCGAAGCTAGCATCAAATCCAAACTGGACACCTTACCTGTCCCATAATCAATCCTAGTACCCGTCCCATCATTCAGACACACCAAACCCACAGAGTCCATTAGCTCCTCCACAACCACCCCATTCCCATCTGTCCTCTCCCCCCCCCAAAGCACCCCATGGGCATTAAAGTCCCCACACCAAAGCACCCTCCTACCCCCCAAGCCCTTTACTGCCTCTAACGAACCCAGCTCCAACCTCCTACACGGGTTATAGAAGTTTACTACACACACGCTCCCTCCCCCTATCCACACCTCAACCACAACATATTCTAAACCCACCCCGATTTCAACAACTCTATAGGAGACCCCCTGTCTAATAAATGTAGCACACCCACCCCCATTGCCTCCTCCTTCCCTATCCCGTCGCACACACACATACCCCTGAATCACAAAATCCAACTCCGGTTTTAGCCAGGTCTCCACCACACATATAACCCCAGGCGGGCTCTCCAACCCCTGAATAAACCCCTTAAATTCCTGGCCATTGGCCAGCAGACTCCTGGCATTCCATTGGAGCACTATCATTACCAAGACTATTTCCCTGAACATGAGTCCTTGCCCACCTGCTCTTGTCTTCTAAGCTCATCCTGCACACCCTCCCCCGTGACACATCATATATCCGGTTGGATCCACACGTTATAAGATCTCTCACTTTGTGTGCAACATGACGCCCTAAAACGGCAACTCTACGATATCTGCTTACGTAAACAGTGGGCATATGGCGTTATTTCTTAGATAAAACGCATGCTCATTTAGTGCATAATTTCAAGTGTTTAAGTATTCCCCGTGGTCCATGTCGTGTAATTAAGATATTGTAGCAAGCCAATGATACATCAAACTACTCTTCATATGCATAAGTACTAAGTAACATTAGTTGCTACATTCCACTTGGTGATTTGTGTCCACACAGAGTGAGAGTTATTGGGTGCGTCCCAATATTCTTCACTCCTCACCTCCTTTCCTCCACTCATCTCCTACCCGGAAGTATGCAAAACTGCTTGTACGTTTCGTAGCCTACAAATAGTTGCATGTACAGTATACCAGGGGTTCCCAAACTTTTCCATGCCAAGGACCCCCAAATAGTCGTAGCCTCTGGCTGGGGCCCCCCTATTGCGAAAAATGGCTTTTAAAAAAACTTTTAAATTACACTGGCAAATATAAAAAAATCTAACATACAGCTTCTTAATACACAACACAATACTTTTGACCCTATTTTGATTCCATAATCGGGCCGTTAGCAGCTCAACGTAACGCTTTGACTGACAGGCAGACGGTTAGTTATTGGCTGCATTTGAAAGAAGGGCATGGCAAAGACCTAATTTCGATATGAAAGGATTTATAACAATGTATATCTTATTTTAAACCGGCACAGTAATCTTATGAATTGAAATTAATTTTTTAAATAAATATATATATATTTATTTTTTTGCATTTTCCATTTTCCTCTCCCTTCCAATTGGCCCCCCTGGCGCCCCCTGGCGGCCCCCCGTTGGGCCGCGGCCCCCACTTTGAAAACCCCTGCAGTATACAATGTACCTGACATTGCGGTTTTGCGTCACAATTCTTCACTCCTCACCTCCTTTCCTCCACTCATCTCCTACCCGGAAGTATGCAAAACTGCATGTACATTTAATAGCCTACAAATAGTTGCATGTACAGTATACAATATACCTGACATTGCGGTTTTGCGTTGAGACATTAATTAATATGTAATTAAAGTGTAATTAGCAAGAGTAGATTAGGACACAAAGATCAGTTTCCGGGGCACAGAGTAGAGGAGATGGTAGTGGAGGAAAGGATGATGCATTGTTTGAGTATTAGGAAGCACCTCTTGTGTCCACACAGGTTTCCAAACCTATTCTTGGTACCCCCAGCCAGATTCAGGCACTTGATGTGTTCCACCTCAAGCACACCCGATACAAGTTGCATCGTTACATCAGGTGTCTGTGAGATGAAACCTAGTTTGGGAACCACTGCTCTAGAGTTTAAACAGGGAATGGTGCAATAAACAAATAAAGAACATCCAGTGAGCAGCAGTTCTGTGAGGGAAAACACCTTGTTAATGAGAGAGGTCAGAGCTGAGACTGGGCAGACTTATTCAAGCTAACGGACAGGCTGCACATTCTCAAATAAAAGCTGTTCACAACAGTGGTGTGCAGAAGGGGATCACAGAACGCACAAGTTGACCTTTGAAGTGGAGGGGCTACAGCAGCAGAAGACCACGCCGGGTTCCAAGATTGGAAAAATATTGCCCGTTCTGACAAATCTTGATTTGTCTGCTGCAACATGCAGATGGTCGGGTCACAATTTGGCTTAAACAGCATGAATCCATGGATTAATTTTGTCTTGTGTCAACGGAGCAGGCTGCTGATGATTGTGTAATGGTGTGAGGAATGTTTCTTGGCACTAATTAGGCCTCTTAATACCAATTGAGCATCATTTGAATGCCACAGCATACCTAGGCATTGCTGCTGCCCATGTGGATCCCCTTATGGCCACAGTCTATATCCTTTTTCAAATGGGTACCTCGGGAGAATGTGCCATGTCACAAAGCATGCATCATCTCAAGCTGGTTTCACGAACATGACAGTCCATGGAGTGACTTCAGTTTACTGCAATGGCCTGCACAGTCTCCAGATCTCAATCCAATAGAACACCTTTGGAATAAAATGGAATGGGAAGTTTGCAGCATGAACGTGTAGCCAAAAAATTGCCGGAACTGTGTGACGCTATCGAGTCAGCATGGACCAGAATCGCTAAGGAATTTTTCCAGCACCTTGTTGAGTCCATGCTACAAAGAATTCAGGCTGTTCTACCCTGTACTAGATAGATGGACCTAATCAAGTGGCCACTGAGTGCAGACTCTGCTGAAACTTCTCACTACAGAGTGCCTAGGAGAACTGCCTGGACATGTCTGTTCAGTTATGAAATGACTCGTTTGTTGATTTAATTTGTAATATTTGTTCTGTCGACAGTCCCTTCCAGAGGGATTTGTAAAGCTAATAAGCATGTAAAATATGTACGTAGTTAAAATGAATGAAAAATGAGACGGGAAGGGAGGGAGGGGGTTATTGAGTAGAGTTGGTCAGAGTAGAGTCTCACCTGTGAAACAGACTGATCACATTAAGGGGAAGATGTTCCACACCACATGGGTAATGTAGTCTTAGTCTACTTGTGACCTGCTGTGTCCTCCTTTTACCTCAGAACAGACTGCGCAACAAGTCACTGATCTTTTAGATAATATTTCATTAATATTGATTGATATTTGAATTGAAATGAACGAGTTTGCTCTCAGGAATGCCTTTAACCAGTTAAGTAAAAATGGTGGCCAACACCTTGGGAGAACTCAGCATTAATTGATTTATGTCCCATTAAGAGAATTGATCAGCCTGACCCACTGTGATCTTTATTGCAAACCCAAAGCAATTTTTAAAGGATGTATTTTGTTAAATAAACCTAGTTTTGCGTTTGGGGTTTTCCAAATTATTTATCTTCCTGCTTGATGAATTTATGCCAGATTTAGGCAGGGATTTGATATGGATAGAAAAAATATATACAAATCAAATGAATGTCAAAGTAAATCACAATGCCCAACACCATACTTTTCAATACAAAAAAATGATGAACAGATGGTCCTGCAGGAGAATCTGGACTGTTCATGGATAAAAACAAGCCATTCAGCAAAGCACCCAAGAGAAACCAAACATAAGCGAACGAACCAAAAAACTTTTTTTTGCCACAGATGTTTCAAAGCTGCATTTTTAAACAACAACTCAAGATGGCGACAGAGCACCATACATAATTAGCCAAACTGCAGTTCCCAGCTTGGGTACCAGAGAACTGCAAGGCCATGATGACACAGGAAAACATATTCCTGCGATTATGATTTCCCTTTGTTCATAAAATGGGAGAACTGCAAACAGCAATTTCCATACATCTTCTGCTCTTAAATTCATCATATCCGTGGCAGATTAAATATATTAATCATCCACTGCGGCCTGTCTGCCCGGTAACAAGGTTTCATCAGTGTTGATGGGTAGGTAGGGAGCGTGAAAGTGACACAGAATGTTCTCAGATCAGAGCAGACAGATAGAAAGTAAATGATGTGTCCTGTGGAAGGTAAGGTGTTGAGACTGATAGATTGAACCTGATGTACACCTGCACTATATAGACCAGGAGTGACCAACCATGATCCTGCAGAGTCACATGCAACTATTAATTGTTACTGAAGAACATGATTACACAGTTAACTCATCTCACCTGGTCTCTTAGGTCTAAAGTGATTGTTTGCTTTTCGGCGTGAAAACAAAACCAACAGGCAATGTGGCTCTCTAGGACCGGGTTTGGCCACCTCATATAAACCACGGCTTTCCTCGCTCCAAGGAGACAAACGCATATACATCCAGCTTCTCATGAGCTGTTAATTTAGCTTTAGTCTTTAAAGCAAACTTGAGATCTACCTGTAGAAAACATTGGCTTAAAATGGTAAAAGCTCCATTCAGAGTAAACAAAGACTAAACTCATGGAAGCAGGTACATGAATGGACAACAATGCCTTAATTAATTACAAGGCTGAGAGAAACTACACTTGAACACAAGCAGGGGAGCCAAGGGCTATCACTGAAACGTACACTAGTTCAAACAGCAGCCGCTGAAGAAATAACACACTTAGACTGGCTAGAGGAGGCTTTTGGTGAGCTTGATCCACATATGTGTGCTGGAGAGCGATCGACATTCATGCACAGTCATGCAGGAGGAACACGCGTGTAAACATTGCAGACTCAGGCAGTGAGACAGCTGAATTACCCGAGGGAAAGCAAGCCGTGCGTATGCCACCCTGTGATGTTTGTCCCAACTGAAGGAGATGTCATCCTGACAGACTATAGTGACAGTCCAATTGTATTTCTGGGATCATCCCCTACTAAAAAAATAATACCTCTCTCTCCAGCTCCATTTTTCTGTAAAATAGCTGACCTGCACCCCTCCGGAGGGATCTGCACTCTTATTATTATTATTATTATTGCCTGATATTTATTAATGAATTTGTCTGTACTCTTATTCATTCATCCATTTAGTCATTCATTAGTATTGAAATAAATTGTTTGGGACCACTATCCCTTCAATGGTACAATCAGAATACTGCTGCCAACTTTCATGAGCGAGAGAGAGAGAGAGAGAGAGAGAGAGAGAGACTCAGAAATTGACTACATGTAATAGTGCCATGCATGTTTCCACGTTAAAGCCCATAATATGATTACATCGTATAAGCATGATTGCTTTCCTTTGTTAGACTCCCTTGTGCTTTTTCTTGGTATTGCCCATAATAAGATTACATAATATATTCACTGTACTTCTGTATGTTATTCACCCTAATGCATATTACAATCACTTATGCTTGTCCGTGTATAAACAGGTTATCTGTGCATTATGAATTTGTGCTTCAGTTCATGAATTATCTCATTGCTTATTTAAAATATGTTACATTCTGTTGCAGAACCATTTGGAATATAAGAGAGAACAGAAAACAGTGGAGAGGAACAACAGAGAAATTTGTAAAAATAAATAAATAAATTCTGCAATTTGAAAATAACTGACGCTTACAATTGCAGTTTTATGTCGATCCTTCTTGTGGTGCTTATTATAATAACTATTTTCACAAGAATCATTTCTGGTTGACTTATTGGGGAAATTATGCACAACCCAAATGATCATTTCATCAGAAACTGTGTTCGTTATGAAACCAGCGGGGCATTCCGGGTAATTAAATCTCCCTCAAAATCACTCCTCTTTAATTTGCCTCGATGGCATTGGCTACCTTCTGATCTTTTTTTCCTCTTTCTCTCCGCAGTTCTGATTAACTTGGAGAACCTTAGAAGAAATTAAGAGCTGGTCTCAGTGCTCTCAACCCAGGCTGATCTGACACACAGCCAACAGTTAAAAGGGAATGTGATATATTGTTCTTGCTTGGCAATAATGCCGGTTATTCATTGGAGAGGTGAACTGAGTCCACAACAAACATCTTCTCGTCGTCTCTTAAGGCAGGCCGACACCTTACTTACTTTCTCTATTTTCTTTAACCTCCCATTATTACTTTTTCTCCCAAACTGGAATGGCAACTTGCTTTTCCAGGCCTGCCCCAGTGCTGCAAAGTTCTCCAGCTATCCGGGAGAGCGCTTTTAGTTTGAAATTCTGAAACTCCGACTGCCGGTCGCAGCTTCTTTTTGCTTTGCCATCACTGCAGCTGAGCTGTGCAGTAATCGAGCAGGAAGACTGCAGCTGCTGTAGTCGGGCTATAGGTACAGAATCAATTAGAGAAGCCACAATCGTCTGATATCTTGCCATTCCTGACCCTCTTTCCTATGGCCTGTCTATATTCTCATTTTATGGAGGATGTAGTAACTGGGAAATACAATTTGCCATTCCAAATGGATGGAAAACATAAACCTTTGGACTAACAATTCATTACAAATCTACATGCTAAGGCAATGTAAGTGCTCGGGAAATATCTACAAAATGTCTTCATCAATTACATATTTCAGTAAGACCTTCATATCAATCACCGTTGCCTTGTGATTGGATGAATGTTCATAAAATAATAATAATGATAAAAATAATGAATCATCATAGCATCATCATTTAAGACAACAGACTGTCATAGAGTGTGCATCCAACACGCTGCTCCATGCCTTCACCATTATAAACCAAATCAAAATGATAATGTCATTCATTGGAGAGGTGAACTGAGTCCACAACAAACATCTTCTCGTCGTCTCTTAAGGCAGGCCGACACCTTACTTACTTTCTCTATTTTTTTTACCTCCCCTTATTACTTTTTCTCCCAAATTGGGAGACCTGTCCATCACCGTCGACGGAACTATGGTGACCGCCTCCCACTCTGCAAGAAACCTGGGGGTGGTCCTGGATGACCAGCTGGACTTCAGAGAGCACATCAGGGCAATGGCACGGTCCTGCAGGTTCCTCCTGTACAACATCAGGAGGATTCGGCCGTACCTGACCACCTACTCCACCCAGCTCCTTGTCCAGACCATGGTCACCTCACGTCTGGACTACTGCAAATCGGCTTGTTATTCAACCTCCCGAAGTTCACACACGTCACCCCCCTGCTGAGGTCACTCCACTGGCTGCCAGGTTCAAAGTTTGGCTGCCTACACTGCAGCCAAAAGGTCAGGCCCCTCCTACCTACAGGACTTGATTCAGCACTACGCTCCTGCTCGACCACTTCGCTCTGCTGGTGCAGGGCGACTGGCACTTCCCTCCCTCCGTGTTAACGGCTCTCGCTCGTCCCGACTGTGGAGCTTCTCCACTCTTGCTCCCCAGTGGTGGAATAAACTCTCCACTCCGTTGCGCTCAACTGAAACGCTGTCTGTTTTCCGTCGTGGTCTGAAAACACTTTTTCAGACTCCACCTTGACTAACTACATATATAGGGCCAATTATATAGTACGTACTTTCTGTTTATTTTATTTTCTATTTGGCTTTTTGCTATTTTATAGCTTAGAATGTATAGCCGACTGTATTCTATGTTGATTACTAGCGATATCTCCTACGTTGTGAAAAAGTTGTGCTTTGTTGGATTTGCTTTGTAGATGTGTCAATGACCTTCAGTATGAACGTATTGTACGTCGCTTTGGATAACTGTAACTGTAATGTAATGTCATTTATGAACTGGAGGCCCATTTATTCTTAATCCTGACACTGTTAAAATTAAGTGGTTTATTTTTTCAGAAGCAGATTGATGGAATTCAGGAATTGGCTAAATTAAATTGGTCAATGAACATTTATGAAAAAAAAAAAGTGAAACTTTTTCAAAGTTAAGAAAAAAATGTTATTCAAATCCAGGCTGACAGGTGACATTGTAGACAGGACAGTTCAGGGAGGTATACTACGAAAGAAGCTTAACATAGCCAGGGTTTCTTTGCGTTAGCTGGCTTCAGAAAGCCTAACTACTGCAATCTGGTTTAACTGGTACTACCAATGTGGTTAGCAACTTGCTAAGTGAACACGGGCTTTATTAATCAACGTACGTGCGCGTTCCCATAAAAGGGGCGGTGTCTGCAACAACGAGCCTATATCGGTGCAGCATGGGCTGTACTAGAGCAATGTATTTCTATCCTGTGGGAAAAAAAGATTGATATGGATGGATAAGAACATGACACAATCATAAGAGCAAAACGCAACACCGTTGCCTCAAACAAAGCCAGGGAGGAGCTTTTGCAAAAATAAATAAATAATAAAAGTTAATCATGTAGGCTAGATTAAATTAATTAGTTAATACCTTTATTCACCTTACCACTCATAACAAATAAATATATATGCTCAGTGCATTGTCACACAGTTTATTTCGAATGTGACAACTACTAGAGCTAAACTTGATACCACATGTTTAAAATCTTGCTGAAGCAATCACACCAACGTTTATTCATAAAAAAAAGTCTCTCAAGCATTTTCTGGAGCTCAGAATATCTTTTGCGGAACTCAATAATCTCGCCCTGCGAAGAGATTACCTCACTATCCGCACATATCTCTACAGAATCCTTTGGAACGGAGACATCTTTTTCCAAAGCCAA
This sequence comes from Ilyophis sp. 1 JC-2022, assembly GCA_022702515.1. Classification (NCBI taxonomy): domain Eukaryota; kingdom Metazoa; phylum Chordata; class Actinopteri; order Anguilliformes; family Synaphobranchidae; genus Ilyophis; species Ilyophis sp. 1 JC-2022. The sequence goes on from CM040394.1 coordinate 44,078,546, forward strand.
GTTGATTGGTCAAAGGGCGGTGCTTTTATATGTTTCAATTTGTTATGCTCAATATCCTGAACATAACCTGCCCCGGAGCAGGTTAGCTTTGCAGAGTAAGTTGCCGTGGCAATATACCCCGATTAAAAGTGAGTCGGCTTTGTGATACAGAAAACCCAGGGTTGAAGCTTAATTTAGCTCGCTATCCCCTTAATCTCGCTTCGTAGAACACCCCCCCCCCCGGTCTGTTAGAATAAGTGTTTAATTAATTGTTATTTGGTGCTTATGAAGGAGTTATATAGTGCTCATTGAGGCTTATGTAGCTTTTATCCATGCATATTTATTTATTTATTTATTTGCCAAGCCACCAAGGAAGTCTGACATTTTATATGACGGGAAGTGTTGGCTGAGGGCTGCCCTCTCTGTTTTCCATTCACTCCAAGGTCTCGACGGTTTAATTGGATTAATGAGAGGTTTAATTGAATGCGTTTAACCCTGGTCCATCCGCCCGATGGGCTTGGTTTTACTGGACAGCAGAAACAGACGTCCGGGCACTCGGCCCAGGAATGAATGTGCACACATCAAACTTACTCATAATAAAAAAATAACTAATTTATTTATCACGTAACAATGGCAACAGCTTGTACACAAACACACTCCTTATCAGCAGTGAAGGAGAAGTATGATTACTCCACTGCATTAACCTTTCACCCAAAATAAAAACCCCTTCTGACAAATTATAGACATTCATGTCTCACGTTATGAACTGAGTTCACGCAGATAAACCAACATAAGTAATTATCCCATTTGGCTGTCAAAACCAATCAAATCTCTAAACCAATTATCCAATCACATTCTCATGTTCAGTCAGGGTATAGCAACCAACTGCCTAATTGCATTCTCACAAACAATATATTCTCAAGTACAATAACTCAGTGACATTCCCACAGGCACTGAATAAGTTATGTGAATATTGTTGGTTCGACAAAATTTTAAACTGGAAAAAAAAAAAAAACCCTTAATAAACCTCTCAAAAAAGCTTAATTGTTTGATGAATAATCAGGCAATATACATACGTACAAACCACATTTCTGTACAAGCAGCTTTGGAGTTACTTGAATTGTATGTCCTTGCATTAAAGCCCAAACGACTGAATGTCCTGATACCCACCATTGTAAAGCTAGTAGGTCCTTGGAAACTGAAGTAAGTGTCTAGGTATTGAAAATATCCTTGATTGCACGCAACCGTCTGAGCCAATTGAGAAACGTACACAAAAAACTGAAATTATGCAACAACAAAAAAAAAAATTCCAGAAAGTGAACTGCACCTTTAAGAATTACCTTGCTGGACCCCAGCTCTGATTTGTTTTGCTTCTGAGTTTGTAATTCACATACAGCCCCTCACTCTGAATGCCAATGTGCTGGCTGAATTTCCTCAGGAAGCAATATTATCTTTTCATGGTTTATCTCTTAATGAATATTTAAATGAGGGGAAAATGGGCAAAGAAAATGTAAGGGTACCTGTTCAGTATTGTACTTCTGATGGTGCCATTGAAAAACTACTTTCCTTTATAGAAAAATTTTTAGATCTTAATATAATAATAAAATTTTTTAAAAAGGAAAATCTACAGAGTCTACAGAATGGGCCAGACAGCATCAAGAAAAAGCCCTGTTTTTTTAATTATATTTTGTTATATATGATCATATGCATCTTTATTAATATTAATTTTCAGTTATCTATATATAATTATATCCTTCTATAAACATGTATATTTTCAATTTCATTTGACATTATTTATTTATTTCAAGACAGACCTCAAAAGTGTAACACTCTTTTTGTTATTGCTTCTGTTCAACAGACTTTTCACATTCCGTCTTCTTCAATTTCAGTGCCGGTATCTTTTTAAAGTCTTATTATTATGGTCTCTTTTCTAAAATACTCCTCCGGTTGTTTTCATCTCCGGTTATCTCTCCGTTCGTTGTGTTCCACAGTGCTCTGCGGATTCTTTTTGAAGAGCATGCTAAAAAAAATGCAGACTGACTGAATGGTAACAGTTCTGATGGGCAATGTACTGAAGGGCTGGACTCTATAAACAGGGAACTTTGGGAGAGCATCAAATGCCCCCCCCCCCCTCAAAAAATATCCTGAAGAAAACTTCCTGTTTATTGTCCCTTCCTCCCAAAGTTGAAATGGGATGTACATCCTTGCCTGACCGTGAGATCTTGGTACACATGTCTTCATGGTGCTCATCAGCTAAATGCACACCATGGTCATGACGTAATGCCAGAGCAATGTTCAGCAGCACAGTTTTACCAGGATTACCAGAACTTTCAGGGCTGGTGCCTGTAGAGCGTCATCCCTCAAAGCGTCTCAATCCACCTGCTCTTCCTCAGGGGCGCGACGCAGCGAGGAGCATCTGAGCTGCAAATCTCGCCTTTAAAGGCCAAAGCAGTGACTGACAGATGGAGATCACTGGAGCGAGTGAAACGCGTAACAGATAACATGTATTGTGATGTACGTCAATGCCAAAAAAATAAGACACGCGCCTCAGGCATGGATAGAGGATTGACAGTACAGGAGAAGGAGGAGGAGATGTAAAAGAAGAAAAAAGTGAGGGAGAAAGAGGTAGAAAAGAAAGAGGGAGAAAGTGTCTCTCTCCCCCTGTATTTCCCTTTCTATTCCTCTCCCATCTTGCCCTTTCTCTCTTTTCTACCAGAAAGAGAAAGGTCGAGAGAGATACGATATGAAAAATACAAAAGGGAGATATACGTAGATGATGAGAGATATTGTGTGGGAGAGGGTAGGAAGGGTCACTCATTGTCATTTAAAATTTTGGTCGCTGTCATCACCTGTTTGCTGCCTTAGCAACAAGTTCTCTTGTCATGCAAATAAAGCACATCTGAATTTGAATTGCATTAGAAAGAGCGGCAGAGAATGAGGGGGAGGACGACGGAGGGAGACAGAGAGGGAAAATTAGTAAATATGGAAAAGTTGTCATATGTAATGGGAAAAGCACAGCATTATTCCTTTGGGGCTACGTATGCATGGGCTCCGTGACAACCAGTGTATGTCTTTCTTTTCTCCCAGTAATAAATACTTATAAAGACACTGCTGCGGATGGGGATTCTGCTTAAGATTCAGGTTCTGAAAACACTGTGTTAGATACAGGAGGTACACTGTATGGCTAAAAGTATCCGGAGACCCCTTGATCTGGGGCTGTTTTTCATGGTTTTGGCTAGGACCCTTAGTTCCAGTGAAGGCAAATCTTAATGCTACAGCATACAATGACATTCTAGACAATTCTGTGCTTCCAAGTTTGTGGCAACAGTTTGGGGGAAAGCCCTTTCCTGTTTCAGAATGACAATGCCCCCGTGCACAAAGCGAGGTCCATACAGAAATGGTTCGTCGAGATCCATGTGGAGGAACTTGACTGGCCTGCACAGAGCCCTGACTTCAACCCCATCGAATAGCTTTGGGATCAATTGGAAAGCCAACTGTGAGTCAGGCCTAATCGTCCAACATCAGTGCCCGACCTCACAAACGCTCTTCTGGCTGAATGGAAGCAAATCCACGCATTTATGTTCCAGTTATGTTGTCATTTATAGTGGAAAGCCTTCCCAGGATGCTGTATTCTCCCTTTTTGGTACGTAATCATGGTCGGTTCACACCTCACCTGCTGTTCTGTTCCAGATTGCGGCCTTGATATCCACGGATGCACGACCTCCATAAACCGTTCACTTACCTGTGCAGAGCAGGCTTCTTAGTTTTTTTTTTGGGGGGGTTGGGGAAAGAACAGAATCCCGCAGGAGCGAGGCAGGTACACCACCGGTAGATCCCCACAGGCATCGGTGAACGTCCTCGCGGACATTTCAAGGTTGTCCGGCCCCTGCGGGCTTCCTCTCTTCTCATTTAGGTGTACCCGTCAACCTTTACCTCTCCCCCCACGGGAGCCTCTCCTCTGCAATTAAGCAAGAGAGATGAAAAAGAATCCTCATATCTATGGATAACTCCGAGGAGCATAGAATCATCACGTCATTGGAGGAGGTCAGAAAACTATACTAGATATAGGAGTGTTTTTTTGTGATATCATAAATAAAAGACAGCAAAACAGATTAAGGCCGAGTGTGAAAATCAATCATTTTCAAGGTGCAGCTGATGTCTTTAAATCCTTATTTTAATCGTTTTTATGCAAGAAGGGAGGGGAGCAGAAGACGTGAAGACAGTGGAGGAATTTGACTGAAAGTCCAACAAAGTCATGTAGGAAGGGCTACTGTGCGACGCTGTTATGAAACTGTTATATAACTGTTATATGCCCCCTACCCCAAAGTCCATCACTAACCTAAAAATGTCTGTGGTCCCACAAGCAAGCACACAATTGAAGTGTATTTTTCCAAACCTCACTAAGTCCAGTTTTGATACACCATTTTACAAGGTGGGTACAATGTTTCTGATAATTGGTTAGATATTTGTTTTACTTTTACACTATTATTCTTAGGGATTTAAGTATAGAAATGTGATTTTTCATACAAAACTATCAATTTAAAATAAAAAAAAATGTTGATTGGTAAAAAGTGGGCTGAGTGAGTTTTGGAAAAACACTCTTCAATTGGCCATCATGAATGGAGGAAGGGATTCGGTTGGCAGGCCGTCACCAACCCATGTTCCGGAACAGAATGCCGTGCTGGTCAGCATTCACCCAAATTGACGAAGGAGCAATCAGGCATGTTAGCTTGTGAATCCAACTGAACATTACAAATTGAGAGAAAAAGGAGAAATCTGGCATAATAATGAGGTCTACGTGGGTGTGCTCTGGGGCTGGGTTTTAATTAACTTGTGATTATGGGGGGGTATAAGTGGGACCTGCAGAACTGTGACCTTGTTTCAGTTGTGCAGCCGTGCTTACGAGAGGCCGTCTCTAAGCGAGCCAAACAAGGCGGGAAAGTGTCACAGCTGGTGCCCTTTCCCATGGGGAGAACTGTGTCTCTTTAAAACCACCTGCGGCTCAAGCCGTAGCACCATATAGTCAAATGGACACCTAGTCCTGTACGGCTGAAGTGCAGACTGCCTGGTTCGGCATAAGTTTATTTTCTGTGGAAAAGGGTCATGTGATCTTTCTGACCAATCACACAATGGACAGAGGAGCATGAAGAGGTTAAGGATGTGGGGAACAACAGAGAGGAGGCTCCAATTGACCATGCTGGAAAGTGACTGACTGTGGCTGACTGTGTCCAATCATGATTGTGTTACAAAGCGACTGACCATGCCCCACCTTGACTGACTGCACATGACTCCCCCAGTCATTTTAAATTTTATATAAAAAAATAAGCTCAGTTTTTCATCCAGTTTAACAGTAACTCCACTAATATTATCTACAAACACACATATTTTTTAAGTCATTTGATTAAAAATGTTAAGGCGCTTCAGATGTTGAAATCAAATATCACTGTAGTTACAATCAATCAGTGGCAATGCTGAAGCTCCCTATATGGGCATTTGGGGGTACTTCAGATTCCACTTGCATAGAGGATCAATCCTTTATGATCACACACATTTCTTTCAAAGTAATATATAACATGGCATATACTATTTATTTCATATAACAGACCTTTTATGAATATGTGCCTTTTGAAAGTATCTTGGCAAAGTTGCGTGTTCACTAAGTAGAACAGAAGTTCAGAAACTACCAGACTGGGCATATTCCAGGCCAGCTACATTCAAACTGAAGGTTGTTTGTAACTACTTTCATTTGAAATGTAGACTATTTCCTTCACAGTTTGCAAAAGAAATTGGATTTTTTTATGCCATGGAATATTTATATCACTCATAATGTCATGTTTCATGAACGGTCAGATCCTGTAAGGTCGAGGCTTAACACCATTCACTAAATCAGAGCAACAAAGTTGCAGTTAATGCTATGACTGTAGAACGCATCAAAGCACGCCCCCCTCTTTTGTAACGAGCGAAGGCTCAC